>CAUYPK010138561.1:0-16978 GCA_963574355.1 Loris lydekkerianus
ATTTGTATTAATTATTACTAGTAGCTTTATTCCTAATAGCCCGAAACTGGAAAGTAAATATTCATCAACTGGTGAATGGATAGATGCCGGGAGCCAAAGCTTAAGAAAGAGTTCACTCTGGAAAAATACTACAATAAATCAATTACAAGGAGACAGGCGAGAAAAACATTCTGACCGTTCAGGAACTAAGATAACCTCACCTGCTACTGGGAATTCCCCACCCTCTCATACCCCTGAGCACACTTCCCCCCTCTGCTTGTGTTTATATAGCTGTTAAAAAATAAAAGTTTTTCAGAGCTTGATCAGAATCCTGTCTTGCTCTCCTTTCCTCATGTCTCTTGTCTCTTTCACTCTCTCACCACCCCTACCCTAGGTCCCTGTTGAACTAGCCCCGTCGGCCAGGGCAACTGGCGCCCAGATGTGGGGCGATTTGGGTTTGGGGTCCGAGACAGCATTGCTTCGTAAAGGCCGGCTGGCACCTTGGATCGCCGCTTCAACAAAGGAGTGAAAGATCCACACTGTGATCACCACAGAGACACCCGCCTGTGAGACAGATCCGATTTAGGTGAATGAAGCAAAGCAATCATGGGACAAGCATTGAGTAAACATGATTTATTCTTACAGGGGCTTAAAGAGTCCCTCAAGACACAAGGAACTAGGGTAAAGAAAAAGGACCTTAAGAGATTTTTTGAATTTGTTGGTGATGTGTGCCCTTGGTTCCCTCTTGAAGGAACTATTGATGAGAGACAGTGGGCCAGTGTAGGAGATTGTTTTAAGGATTATTATAAATCATTTGACCCTGAGAAAAAATCCAGTTCAAGCCTTCTCTTACTGGAATCTTATTAATGATGTTTTAAAGATCCATGAGAAATGGCCAGATATTCAAGAGGTTATTATAGAAGGGGGGAAAGTTTTGCAAAGACTTTCCCATCCACCCTCTATTTGTGACTCTGTAGCTATTCCCATGCCTGAACCTGACACTCCTGTATTGATAAAAGCCTCTACCCCCAATCCTAGTACCATTGTGCTTAAGCCGGTTCCTACAAAACCCGCCCCACATAAGATTTATCCTTCTTTAACCCCCTCCTTATCCCCAACCAGAAATGAGCCTGACGATACCCTCAATCCTGATGAAGCTTCATCCCTAGTGGAGGAAGCTGCTAAAGATCATAACCCTGATTGGCCACCCATGTTAGGACCCCTTCCTTATGCCACTGCCCCCCATTTTTCGCCCTGGTCCTCGATACGACTGATGAGGCCGACTACACCACCAGGGCTAAAAACCAACTTTCACAGAAAAAAGCTTGCCTTAGAAAGTTGCTGGCTGAAAAACAAGAACATCTCCAATTAATGAAAGAATTGAAAGCCCTTGATTTAGAGTTAGCCTCCCATTCCCCGATGCCTGCTGCTACAAATAAGAGACCAAACCAGAAAGCCTACTCCCATATACTATAAACCATCTTTAGATTACTTATAATACCTAATACCATATAAATGCTATGTAAATCAGTTGCTACACTGTATTGTTTTTATTGGTATTATTTTTGTTTTATTTTTATTTTATTCATTTTTAAAAAATATTTTTGATCTGCGGTTGGTTAACTCTTCAGGTAAGAAAACCACGGAAATGAAAGGCTGATTATATGTATATGATACTACAGAAAAGTGAAGAACTATAGTGACAGATCTGGGGTTGGAAGAAAAGAACAGATTGTAAATACACATGACAACATTTTTGATGATAGAAATGTCCTACTATGGTGATGACTACATAGCTGTGTACATTTGTCAAAACTCATAGACTTACACATTTAAGATTAATTGTTTTATATGCAAATTACTTCTTTATAAAACTAAAATATTTATTAGATGGGATTAAAAGTGTATTTGACTACCACCAGGAAAGTATTAGCAAACTAGAAGGTATGTCTATTGAATTTACATAAACTGAAGCACAAGGAGAACAAAGATGTGAGAAATGAACAGTCTCAGTGACTTGTGGGCCAGTGTCACACAGTCTGACACATATTTACTTGGACCCCCAGAAGGAGGAGACAGAGCAAATAAGATAGATTAAAAATTTTGAACAAATATTGGTCAAAAATATTCCAAACTTTAATGGGGAAACATCAACCAAAAGATCTAATCTGCTTACTGAACCCCAAGCAGATAAAAACAAGGAAAACCAAAACATAGCACAATATAGTTGAATTGCTAAAGCCCCAAAATAAAAACAACCAGAAAAAAAAAATACTATACACAGAGAAATGATGCTAAAAATTACTCCTAACTTCTCATTAGAAACAACATAACCTCAATAAAAACTTTCATGTGTTTAAATAAAAAGCTATTAAGCTAGAATTATATATCCAATGGAACCATTCTTTAGAAATGAAGGCAAAATAGAGACATTTCCAGATAAATGAAAGATGGAAAAGGCCCACACTATAAAAAATGCTAGAGGAAGTTATTCAGGGTGAATGGAAATGATACCAGATTTGCAGAAGGAAATAAGGCACCTTAAAAACAGAAAATATGTGGATAAGTAAATATAGAGACTATTTTTAATTAAATTCTTTTAAAAGTCACCAATTATTTAAAACTAAATAATAACAATGTGATGTTGTTACATTGCAATAATATAACATATATAGAAGTTAAGTGTACAAAATAAATACCATAAAGATGAGAGGGAAGGTAAATGGAAAAAGGATGGTAGAACAACTATTTTAAAAAGATGAATATAAAAAGTTATAGCTAAAAATCTAGCAGAGAAGATACAGTGCAATATTAAACATTTTTCCCAATTATGTTTATTACAGTAAAATGCACACAACATGAATTTTATCATTTTAACCATTTTTATGTGTACAGTTCAGTGGTAATACATTTATATTGTACAACCATCACCCTCATCCATCTCTGTAACTCCTTTCATCCTGTAAAACTGAAATTCCATTGAAGAATAACTCCCTATTCCCCTCTCCTTCCTGCCCAGGGCCATCACCACTTTACTTCCTATCTTTATGATTTCAATAATGTAAGTACCTCATATAAGTGGAATCATCTAGTGTTTATCTTTTTTGTAACTGGCTTATTTCAGTTAACATAGGTTCATCTATGTTATTGCATATTTCAGAATTTCCTCCCTTTTTAAGTCTGAATAATATCCCATTGTATGTATATCTGAAGTGAGCCTCTTGTAGAGGGCCTATAGTTGGATCATATGTTTTTTATCCATTCTTTCTTTGATTGGAGAATTTAACCCATTTACATTTAACATAATTACTGATAAGAAAGGACTTACTTCTATCATTTTGCTATTTGTTTTGTCTTATAGCTTTATTGTCCTTCATTTCCTCCATTACTGTGTTCTTTTGTGTTTAGTTGATATTTTTAGTGAAATGTTTAAATTTTTTTCTTATTTTCTTTGGTATGTATTCTATCACTGTTTTCTTTGTGGTTGTCATGGAGTTTACATTTAATATCCTAAAGTTTAACATCTTATTTAGAATTTTACTAGTTCAATTTCAATAACATACACAAACTCTGTTCTTTTATAGCTCTTTCAGTTGCTGGATATACAAAATTACATCTTTATACATTGTGTGCCCCAAACCATAAAATAATTCTTTTCAATGCGTTAGTCTTCCAAACTTTGTAGAAGACAAAAATTGGAGTTAAACCCCACAAAATATTAGCTTTTACAATTGCCCCTACACTTCCCTTAGTGGGATTTTTATTTCTTTATACAGCTTTGAGTTACTGTCTGGTGTCCTTTGATTTTGAGGACAAGGTTCTTTCAGGCTACCCCAGCTCCTGGAAGCAGCCTGCAAGCTGCTCCAGGAAAAAATGCACAGTTGCCCTCCACAGGGCTCAGGTCTGGGGAACCAGGAGATGCTACTAAGAGTTCAAAGTGTTGGAAATTAATCTCAATTTAACTTCCAAGCATATCTAAGTTGCTAGCCTTCAACAGAATCCAGAATTCCAAAAAGTTACAGCAGACAGATTCTACTAGTTAGCTAGGAGAGGAGACATGTTTCTGCTCCACCACCTTCCCAGAATCCTCTCCTAAATAATATCTTATTAAGCTGAAATAAGACAGGAAAGAAGGAATAAAGAAAGAACAGAGGGAACAAACAGAAAAAAGTAATCTTTGATCTAACCACATCAATCATTATATTAAATATAAATAGAGTAAACACTCCATTTAAAGACAGAGCTTTTCTTACTAGATTACCAAAAAGACACCCAAGTGTATGTTTTTTTTACAAATTATGACTTTAAATATAAAAACACAAACGCCTAGTAAGAAAAAAATGAGAAAACAAATTGCCAACATCAGGATTGATAGAAGGGACATGTCTACAGATCCAGCTGATATTAAAAGGATCGTCTGTTATGTTCATATTAAAGACTTACAACCTAACATGATGTCTCAACTGGCTAAATGTTTATTAGGAATAATTACTAATAGTCACCATAAGCCCTAGTGCATGAACTGCAAAACAGTTCATGACATTTTTTCATTTAGTCCTTCTACACCTTATTGTGTAGATGCTGGTTTTGTTCCTATTTTATAGATAAGGAAATTGAGGCTTACAGAGTATGACTGACTTGCTCAAAGTCACACAGCTTGTTAGTAGCAAAACCACTTACTTATTGTACTCATATCCTGGGACTATTTCTAGCCTCTGAAGCGTCTCACCAGAGTAAATCTAAATGCACATATCATTTTTTAAAAAGAAGAACAGGGTTTCCCCCCCACCCCCCCGAAACAGTTTTATAGCCTGGAAGTCTTAAAGGAAGAATGGAAAAACTACTCACTGAATTGGGCCACTGTTGCCGTGGAAACCTGAAAAGAGATTACATTCACATCGGTTTTACAACTCCATCTTTTAATAGGTGCAGAACATTACCACAGGCTGCTGACTCCTCATGAAAAGCTCCCAGAAAAATCCATCTAATCAAAAATCTCTGCAGCTTTTTTAATACAGAAATCCCAATTGACAGAGTAAGCTGAACTCTGCCAGATAGAGGTGGATAATGATTCTCTTTTCCTGAACTACTGCTCATCCTCTGACTGTTACGAAGTGAACAAGATAGAAAAATTAAAATTATGCTGAAAAGCAAGCACAAGAAGCCACAAAGCATCGGGTGCATATGTCAGAAGGGCCACGTCCAGGGTGCAGGGTGGGGCTGGCTGTCGGCCCTGATTGTGAGGACTGGGGATAATATAGACTGAGAATCCACGATGTCAATGGTCCCACCCTGGTGAGGAAGGAGCCTCCTCTGGGAGTGAAAGGAAGCACTCTGCAGCAGCACAGAGTGGTGTCTGTTGAGGATTTCTGTGGTGCTGAGGTACAGACACTGTCAACAGAAAGTCAGCTGTCACAGTAAGATGGGACTCTGAAACCAGCCTCTGAATAAGGCCTAAGTCTGTTTACAGAGAAAGAGTAATGTCCTTGCTTATCTAAATTTAGGCCTGCCAATAAATCTGTCTGATAGCTGATTTTTGAAAAGCCACAAAAGAAAACTGAAGCAAGAATAGATATGTATTAATAGAAAAAAAAAAAAAAAGAAAAACATGATTTGTCAATTTTTATGACTTTCAGCCCGCAAAAATGATTTTGTAGATACATTCATTGGGATTGAGTTTGGCTACAAATGACAGAAATCTCAAAGTAAGGGCCAGGCACAGTGGCTCACGCCTGTAATCCTGGTACCCTGGGAGGCCAAGGTGAGTGGATTGCCTGAGCTCACAGGTTTGAGACCAGCCCGAGCAAAAGTGAGACTCTTTCCATCTCTAAAAAAATAGCTGGGCATTGTGGCAGGTGCCTGCAGTCCCAGCTACTCAGGAGGCTGGGCGAGAGGATTGCTTGAGCAGCATGGCACTCTACTTAGGGCAACAGAGTGAGACTCTTGTCTCAAAAAGAGAGAGAGAGTGACAGAGAGGAAAGAAATCTTCAAAGTAACAACGGCTTAAGTGTAAAGATCATAGAGCATTATTTCCCTGTCATTTGCAAGTGTGAGGGGTTGTGTGGTGTGATGTGGGGGCCTCACCCTCATCAGAGACCAGGCTCCCTCTATTGCTCTAGAATTCTGAGCCAAGATCTCTAACTTGTCCCTCAAGTAGGCAAAGCTACATACAGCCCTATACCCACAGAAGAGCCAGCAGAAAGGAGGAGGGAAGGTACTTCCTTTCCCTTTAAGGGCATTGCCCTGAAGTTTCCTGCAATTCTACTTGCATCTTGTTGGCCATGTCCCACGCGACTTGGTGCCCAGAACAATGTTGAGTAGAAATAACCATAGTAGAAGAGAGAAACTTAGTTCCTGCACAGTTCAAGGGACATGGCACTCGGGTTTGATTAATTCATTCATTTGTACCTATATTTATTCAAGGCACAATTATTAGTCATATAATACCTGCCCAGTTTTATGTTAGATTCTGGAAATAAGAAAGGCAGTAGAGACACACAGGTAAGCTCATCATCTCAACACGGTGTGAAAGTCTTTTCCTAGAGGTGAGACATAGCTAACTCTGTTGAGTTGCAAGGAAGACCTTTCAAGGAAATTTTCACAGAGAAAATGTCACCTAATTTAAGTCTTTAAAAAATAGAACTTTGCCAACTGTACAGGTGGAGAAGAGCTGGGAGTTGGAGGGAGCGTGAGTTGGAGAGATTGGAATATGGAGGCGGCTTTGCAGGGAGCAGCCCTGAAGAGGGAAGAGAGATGTAGGGAGGGAGCCGGGAGGACAGGGAGAGGATGAGGCTTCCTGGTGAAGAGGTCTGCAGAGGGATGGGAGAGCCTGCTACCTGCTGAGCTCTCCCAGGAGAGGCCAGGAAGCCAGGAAGAGGCCCAGGAGCCGAGGAGTGCAGTGAGATTGTGTTGGAAAGACTCATCCAAAGGTGTGTGGAGTGTGCACGGCAGACGGGAGCCCACGCTGAGAGCAGGCTCTGAGCAGCAGCCGCAGCGGACACCACGTGGAGCATGAGGGACACAGAAACCTCGGGCCATGCCTGGTGTCAGCCGTGTTCTGCCTCCTGTGCGAGCAGAGCAGGTGGAGAAGGGTCGGGAGCGCCATAAAGACGGTATCTGACTCTGCGGGACCAGGCCGGAAACCACAGGGGAAAGCAGCCTTGGTGTGTAGACGCTAAACAGAAGTTTGAGGGGCAGTCAGATACTGAAGAAGGAGTTCCTGGCAGAGTAAATGAGACTCAAAACACAGAGGCATGAAGGCAAACTTCAAACAGTTCAGGATGCAAATGTGGGGTGGTAGAAATTCGTCCCAGATGAGAAGGAATAGCTGAGAAGTCACAAGATCGCACATGGAAAGAGGTCCAGCTGATGTAGGAGGAAAAGGGACCTGATTTAGAATGGGTGGACAGGGAGGGCACCTCACTGTAGGTGAGGTGTGCCACACACCATCCACTGCCCCACCCCACACCCTCCACCCCGTTCACATCCTCCACCCCACCCCACACCCTCCTCTGCCCCACCCCACACCCTCCTCTGTCCTGCCCTGCACCCTCTACCCTGCCCCACACCCTCCTACTCCACCCCTCCCCACATCCTCCACCCTGCCCCACACCCTCCTCCAACCTGCCCTACACGCTCCTACTCCACCCCTCCCCACACCCTCCTACTCCGTCTCGCCCCACTCCCTCCTACTCCACCCTGCACCACACCCTCCTCTGCCCTCCCCACACCCTCCACCCCACCCACATTCTCCACCCCACCCCACACCCTCTGCCCGGCCTTGCACCCTCCTACTCCACCCTTCCCCACATCCTCCACCCCGCCCCACACCCTCCTCCTCCACCCTGCCCCACATCCTCTGCCCCATCCCCCTCCTTTACCCCACCCTCCAACTCTGCCCTGCCCCACACCCTCCCGCCTGGCCCCACACCTCTGCCCTTGCTTCACTGCCCTGGAAGCTGAGTTGCTTGGATTGAATCAACCGGTTCTCTTATCCTCTGGCTCCCAGTTGGGCTCAACCAATGGGGAACAACAGGAGACTGGGTGGGGAGGAGAACGTGAGGGGGTGAGGTCAGGCTGGGCACTTGTTCGCTCTGTTGCCTGCCTATGGAGTTACCCTGAGCTGACTCCATGCTCCTGTTGGATGGTCCTGTCCCTACAAAGCTCTAATGTCTTTTTCTCTCCTGTCTTCTTGCTTCCTCCTGGTTCCCAAGATCACATCATGACCTTCCCTGCTTCAGCATAAAAGTGGTAACAGAACCCTACCAGCTACACATATTACACTATCCCTTGTGGCCTCCCTGTACTTACACTGTGCTTTGTGTAAATAGTCCCTTTATTATATCCTTAGATTATGCCATGAAAGTGCCAACTGTTCTCTGCAGATCCTGACTAATATCACTAAACACCAACCTCACATAAACCTCATTTCTTCACAACTCTTGAAACTTTTATGTGGAGTCCCCAATTTTCCAGAAGGAATGATTAAACCCCCAAGATGGTTCATATCTCTCACAGTTCTTGTTTAAAATGTCAAAGATAGTGATCTTGTGGGTTCAGATGAAGTCAAATTAATAAAACTAAATTCTTGCTACTAACAAATCCATGAGTTAGTAGAGGAGATACATTTGTACACATACAACAGTGAAACACACCAGACTAATCTTTGGCACATTTCTTGGGTACGTCATGAGCAAACAGTCCAGACTGAAAAAAAAATCCATCAATTCCAATTCCAAATTCCAGGGAGAAAAAAATCTGATTGTTCATCTTGAATCTGGGTTTCGGTTCTAATCTAGTCAGGTGAGTCTAGTACAGTGGTTCTCAACCTGTGGGTCAAGACCCCTGTGGGGGTCGAACGACCCTTTCACAGGGGTCACCTAAATACATCCTGCATATCAGATATTTACATTACGATTCATAACAGTAGCAAAATTACAGTTATGAAGTAGCGATGAAAATAATTTTATGGTTGGGGGGGTCAACATAACATTACGAAATGTATTCAAGGGCTGTAGCATTAGGAAGGTTGAGAACCAATGGGACTCTAGTACAAACATGGCTGCCTGGGATTCAGTACTGTGTGGGGAGAGGAAGTTTCCAGAGAAAAGGTACTGGTATAAGATGAGCAGACATTCCTAAAAGCATCTGTCACAGTAGATAGGGAGGCCCCAGTCAGTCTTTCTTTAATCAAATTTTATAAGGCAGAGTGTTTTGTGCCAAGAAAGGCTAATTTAAAGTCTCCTTTGCCATAAGGTAGTCCAGTGCTATGCTATTTTGTTTTTGTTTTTTTAAAAGAGGAATAATTGCATATTTACAACTCAATTATGTGTCTATTATTTTAGATCTGGCCAAATTAGATATTCCTTAGTCCCGCAGTGATTTTTGTGAGGGAAGGGTATTGCTACACCAGCCACACAGCTGAGTCCAAGGATGGCCTGCCTGTCCCTAGCATGCTCTAGGATTGGTTTCCATGCCAACCAGTCTAGGAGCATTTCCACCCGCTCCAGGACAGACACGGATGGAATAGCATGTGTGAGGAAGAGTAGGAGACAGGCTGAATAAGTGTATGCAATTATTTTTATGGCACTGTGGTCCTAAATTATTCCTTATCCTAGTCCCCTTTCTAACCCAAGATAGTAGACAAATTACATCTTTTCTGCTAAGTGCTCAGAGCTCTTTCTCATTCAAATATGCTATCATGTAATTATCCTCACAGCATCCCTAAGAAATAAAAAAGGTCTTATTTTTCAGGTTGGGAAACTAAGGCACAGAAATGTAAAATGCTGCCTTCCATCCACACAATGAGAAAATGTTCCATACACACAATGAGGAAATGATGGCATTAGGATGGGATTCAGGAATCCTGCCTCTAAAATCTACAGTTTCAATATACTTTTTAGCTTCCCTGTCTTCCTCTGCTTGAAGCTCCAGAGCAAATCTGTTCCATACAATTTTGATTAAATATCATCCACACTATATTTATGTTAACCATGAAAACAGCAAAAGAATAGTGGGAAAGTTACTGAGGAGGAAAATTGGGTGAGATATTAAGGGAAAAATTAGGTGAGTACAAAGATTTGGAAACAAGAAAGCAAGTATAAATGTTTAACTCAAGTTAAAATATTTCATCTGCATTTTCTTTATAACATAAGTATAGTCCTTAGGCATGGGGCAAATTTGTGACTTGGTAAAATAATAGTATGATATCAAATGGTCACGATTAATAAGAGGCACTTCAAACAGTATGCCTTTAGTGAAACGAAGGCTGATGACACATTAAGCTCTATGAAAGTGCTGACTCCATCGTTCTAAAGATCATGAGATTCATCTCACTTCATTACTCCTTGTGAAAAGCTAAAACCCAAAAAGATGCCCCTTCCCCCAGAGAACATAGAAACTCCAGGATAGAATTTCTCGTCTTTGATGTTTCTCCGAAGCAATAACCAATTCCTTCAAGAGTGCTGCACTAGTCTACACCCAGAGACGTGCTTGTTTCGGGGCTTTCTGAATCCAGAGCTTTGACTACTCACAATACTTCCTCTGGACATAGAATATGAGAGAACGTCGGTCTCCTAAGTTCTCAGCTCCAGGACTGCCAACACCCACTCACACACTAGATCCTATGTCCTGATTCTCCTTTATAGAGCAGAATATAGGCCCAGGATAGAGGAAAATGTGTGGCAAATGAAAAGCAGCATGTTATAAAGGGAAAGCATTGCTCCTCTCCCAAGGACCATCACATGATCTCCATCTCCTGTTCACCTCAGGGCAACAAGCGCTGTGGCATTCCCCAGAGTGCAGGGCTCTGAGTCAGGCTTCAGAGGTTCAGATCCTGGTTTGTGGTGAGAATTAAGTCAACCAAGAACGCTTCTACCAAGTGAATCTAGGCAATATTACTTGCCCTCTCTGACTTCCAGTGTTCCCATCTGCAAACTATGATTAACAATAACAGCCTCACAGGACACTGAGATGATTAAGTGAGAGAATCTGTGTAAAGTGTGGGTCCGCTGCCTAGAACACAGACAACACCCAGCTGTATGCTGTTTACTAAAACAACTTCCTAGAAGTCTGTCTCAATATAGAGCAGGGCCTCCACTCACCAGACAGGCCTCTGTGCCACACTCAGGGCACACACACACAGAGCAAGTGAGGAAAAGCAGAAAGTAAAGACCCGGCAGCAGTGAAAGTGGTGAAGCTGGGGGGCAGTTACATGGCTGCTGGAAGCACATTAAGGGTCTCGCTGGACAGAGTGCACGGTAGTGTTAAAGGGGTACAATTTAAGCTTCTTAGGGCACATCTAAGAAGAGACACAGATATATTAAGTATATTCATGAAAATAGACTCCAGAAAATATACTTAAATGAAAAGGTTTGCAAGGAAAACTAGTCTTCTCATTAGAGGGGCAAGTTAATGATCCGTTCACAAACTTAGAGTGTTGCTTTTATATGGGTGAGAAAACCCAAACACTGACGGTAAATCTAAGCCACATCCAGACCTCAAAGAGAGCTAAGGCATTTTTAGATGATTAAAAAGTAGATTATTGGAACAGTTCAAGAGATGTAAGCAACATGCTTAAAGTATTACAAATGTGTTCTCAAAGAAAGATTTATTCTCTGCTGCTTTCGGTGTATCACTAGGAGAAAGAATAATCTCTTCATTACTGTCTCTGGTTCACAATGCTTTTCCTTTATAACATGCTGCCTTTCATTTGCCACACAAAGCTATTTCGGATCTGCCATAAACACACATACGCCCCATACAGTATAATGATAAACTAGCTGTTACAAAGAGCTTAGAAACCAGACAGACTGTTCCTACATATCTAACCTAAGTCATTTTCTGTGGCTTAGCATATTTGCAATAGCAGTTCAACCACATGCTTAGCTCTAACATAGAATTCCTTTCACTAGCTCTGGAAAAAAAAATAATCAAAGAGACTCTTGCTTCTGTGGAAGTTCTTGTACATGACGCCAGGGGAATTATCCTTTCCTTCATTCCAACTTACTTTATGGGGTTGTCCCAGCTTGGCTGTGCTAAAGCTCCAAAACTCACGATTCTGTGTGCACCACAGGAATCAGAGTTGGAAGAGTCCCAAGAGTCTCTGAAAGACAAGAAGGAATGCTTTAAAGCCCCGAGACCATTGCCTACCCCGGCAGAGCCCCTCAACAAGCAAAGCACTTCCCCTTTGCAGTCTGCACTATTTGAGTTCCCTTGGAAGTACCATTTCCAAAACCTGGCAACCCTCACACTCCAGACTGTCCGAATGTCCTCTGCCTTTTCACCTGGGTCATCAAGGTTTAAGGAGGCATCACAGCAAAACGGCAGCAGCGCCTCCCACAGCAGACAGCGTGGCTCACTCAGCAGCGCCTCCCACGGGAGACGGCAAGTGTTCACTCAGCAGCACCTTCCACAGCAGATGGCGTACATTCACTCAGCAGCGCCTCCCACAGGAGACGGCGTGCGTTCACTGAGAAGCGCCTCCCACAGCAGACAGCAAGCCTTCACTCAGCTGCGCCTCCCACAGCAGACGGCGTGGTTCACTCAGCAGCGCCTCCCACAGGAGAGGCAAACGTTCACTCAGCTGCGCCTCCCACAGCAGATGGTGTGCGTTCACTCAGCAGCGCCTCCCACAGGAGACAGCGTGCATTCACTCCGGTCCAGCTGGCTGTGGTCTCCGGGCCTCAGGGTGTGACAACACTTGAGTGCTGGCTCCACCCTCCTGGGCTCTAAGACCTCCAGCAAGTTGTTTAGCTTTTTGAGCCTCAGTTCCTCATCTATCAGTTGAGGATAAGGATAAACCTGACCCTATCCCTTTAAGTTTGGGGGAAATGACATAAGCTAAACTACATTAAAAACTCAGTGAGCACAGTAAGCAGTCAATAAATAAAATATTAAGTTTTATCACAGATAATAAACTTTGGAGATCCCTCCTGAGCATTTCTTCATTCAGTAAATAATGATTAATCCACTTCAGGCATTAGAAAACCATTCACAGGGCCCTGTCAGCTACTTATCTGAGAGCCCTGAGGTGCAAATTACATGTACATATTCAAATTTGAGAAAGCTATATGTAAATACCCAAACCTGAGGAAACTAGTGTAGTTCAAGAAATCCATCTCCTTCCCATCTTATCAATAGATTATTTCTTTCCCTAAGAATTATTCCATCAGACTACTGGGCTCAATCATATAAATGCCCAATAGAAAAACTGGAAAGGCAGTCAAGTAGTGACTCATATAAGATATACATAGTACTAATAAATACACTGAAAAGTTTAACCTTATTATTACATGAATTAAAATGAACCCAGTAAGTATTATATCTATGCCAAAAGTAAACACCTTTAAATGATAACATCCAATGTTATCAAAAGCCACATGAGCTATGCTAATGGAATGCAAATTTCTGAAGAATATTTTATTAATATTTATATTGATACTCTCAAGAGTATTTTATTTATATTTATATTAATGTTTATTAATACTTCTCAAGGAATAACATCAGCAAGATGGCCACCTAAAAGCTCTTAGTACTCTTCCCCCCCTCAACAACAAAAAAACTAAAATAATCAATAAACAACTACATTTCAACCAAAGTAACTAAAGGAGAGCCCTGGACAGCAGCAAAGAAGCAGCAGAAATCCTGTTGGACACAGAAACTTGGAAGGTCTCATAGAAACAGGAAAGAATCATTTTGCCTCCCCCAACCCTCAAGTGTTGGCTCCCACCTAGGAGGGACTTCTCCCTGCAGCAAGAAGATAAGCAGAGCCCAGCAGCACCCGTTACTACCATGGACACACACAATCTTCATTCCCGGAGATCTCTGTAGTCTTCACAGGCTCAGAGTTCAGCCAAAGGAACTTCTCATAACCCACAAGCTAAGCTACCAACAAAGAAGAAGCCAGCACTGGGCCCTGCCCCTTGTAGCTCACGCTGTTACTGCTCTGCACTATCTTGGAACCAGAGGCATTGTGAAGTGTGCCCTACTCCAGGGTGAGTAGCCATTGCATCCTTATATCCCTGAGGCTTAGCTGCCACTGAACTGTGCTCACCCGATGGTGCATCATCCTTGAACAGAGCTGCTGCTCCATCCTAGCCTCTAGGGTTAAGCTCCCATAAACTGCACAAAGTGCACCCTTCCCTCAGGGCTAAGCAGAAGTGGTGCCACACCTGCCAGAGATCTGGAACTTCAAACTGCCGGAGCAGTTGCATCCATTGCAATAGCAGAGGAACCACTCATCCCAAAGGGCTTCCCACCTCCAGCCAGTCTCCCCCCCACCCCCCAGGCAGTCTGAGCTTCTGAGGCACTCTGCCTCTATGGGAAGTATACTCATGGCCATTCTCAAGTATACTCAAGGTTCTCCAACCCTGAGGTGCAAGCCACAGTGCCATCATGCCATTCCTGGGTCCTTGCTGCCACTCACTTAGCCTCACTGTTGTATCCCACTGTCCAGAGTCACCACTGTGTGATACCTCATGCTTGATGGCTCTAGGTCCCAAAATGAAGCTGTGCCTGGCTCTATGGGGCAAGATGAGTTCCCAGAGCACACTTTCTTCCTCAGAGTCAAATGCCCAGAGTCAGGACAACAGCCACATCCTATCTTCCAGGCCCAAGCTAACAGCATGTGCCTCAGAGCAACATACACCAGGTTAGGGGAAAAACTGCATGCACCTGTGCCTTGATGAGTGAACTTGTGACTCAAATTCCAGTTGCCATAGTAATTTCACTGGACCCTGTGCCCAGAAACCCAGCCTCACTCTTTAAGCAGCAGTGCCCTGAATTTCATTGCTACTGTGGCTGCCCGTGAGCCACGTAGGACTAGCACCAACAGAGATTCCCCAAAGCTGAGACTCCCCACTGTGAGGAAGACAAGAACAAGAGGATCCATAAAGCCTTGCTATAAAACCTATGGAGCCACTATTACTGCCACAAACTCCCACAGCTTACAACAGCAAGACACCTGCAGTCATTACTAATGTTGACCATAACTTAAAAAGTTGCCGGGGGACTCTCTCACATGAAAACAGAATCACCACACCTTGCCCAACTGACAGCCTCTGGCCATGTGCAAGTGAAAATTTTTCTCTATTAAAATCACTCTGTAAAATTTGAAAGAGATTACTGCACCACCAGATGTAGAGACATCAATTCAGGAACATAAGAAACATAAAAAAGAGAAGATGGTGGCTGAGTAACAGCTTCCTTGCAACTGGGCATGGTGAGTCTGGGGAGAAAAGACTCCAGGCATCTTTGGGTGGTGGGATCTGCCTACAGTCATCCCTTTGAGGATACAGGGAGTCAGCGAGAGACTTCTGGACCCCAAGAGGAGAACTAAAACAGTGGAAAACTGGCAAGTGGTTGCATGTGTTCATTTGGTCTAATCCTGCAGGCAGCTGTAAGTACAGCAGCGAGATTGCAAACTGGAAAGGCCTTACCTGTGAGCTGTTATGGTGTTTTTGGGCTTGGCACTCAGTTGAACTGCCTTGGGAGAGTTTGAGCAGGAGTGTGGAGAACTTTGAGTGTCGTCTAGGGCCCCAGACTGAGCCACTGAGCAGACGGAGCTAATAGTGTTCAGCAGTGGACCGCGCAGAGCCATTGTGAGAGAACTGCTTGGGCAAGCTCTACCCTGAGGGTCACAGAGAAAGGATGAGGTGGGAGCTAGTAATCTAGTGACTGAGCATCCTAAAGGTGGTGACTGAGCCATCTTACAGCCTTAGCCCTCAGGGGCAGCGTGAGACCAGTTTTGGCACACTGGGTAAGTGGATAGCCACTTCAGCCCTGATCCCAGTAACAAGCGTTTTCCTGGGAAAGCTTCTGCTTAGCCAAGTCTAGCAGTTTAAAGTGTCTCTTAAGAGGGCTGAGGAGAGATTTAGGTTATCCACCCTGTGGGGTTTGAGAAATAAGCAAAGGCCTCCAGTCATATCAGCATTGGGATAAATATCTCATACCTCAGAAGATCACCTGTAGCCCAGACAATATTCAGCAAGATATATATAATGTTTTGTTTTTGGTTTTGGTTTTTGGTTTTTGGTTTCTATTTTTTGTTTCTTTTGTTGTTGTTGTTGTTTTTTTAATCTCAACCTTTTCCCTATAGATTTTTCTTTTCTTTTTCTCTTTCTTTTCTTTCTCCATTTTTCTACTTTAAATATAATTTCCCACTGTTGCCATTTTCAATGATTGGAACTTCATTTTTGCTAGTGTTTCTACCCCCCAAATTTTATCCCGTGAAGCTTTCTGTTTCCTTGTTTTGGTTTGATTTATAGCATTTTCGTCTTTCCTCTCTACTTGGTGGTGGTAAGGTACTGTGTCCAAACAGGCTAGCAAAGAGCTACTGACCTCAAGGAAACCACCTAACCTGGCACCCTCAGAGGTTGGGAGTTTTTTAAGGTTGGGTCAAAGTACCCTAATATACACCTATATTGCTCTGTCTCCCTCTTTCTGTGCCTCTCTTCTTGTTGTCAATATTCCCTCTTACCCACCCCCTCTCCTTTCTCTTTTTTCTCTTCTTTCTTTCTTTTTTTTTTTTTTCCTTTTTGTTTTTTCTTTCTCTTATCCCTTCTTGCTCTTCAACCTTCTCATCCTTCTGGTCCTGTACCAAAAGGACTCATCGAAACCCTAGTCCAGGGGCACGACAACTTAAAGAACAAGAGGAAATGAAAGGAAAAATAGGGAAGGAAAACAGATAAAAGAAATGACTCGTGAGGAATAATCAGAAGAAAAATCCTGGCAACATGAAGAACCAGTCCAGAGCAACTCCCACAAGGGACTGTGAGGTAGCTACTGCAGAAGATTCATCCTATAAATAAATGTTAGAAATGACAGAAAGAAATTAGAATACCCATGATGAAAATAATGAAGGAAATGATGTAAACAATGAAGGAAACTGCTGATAAAGCACAAAATAACCAAAAGGAAATCCAAAAACAGAATCAAATAAGAGACAAACGATATGAAGAATATAGAAAGGATATAGCAGAGCTGAAGGAACTGAAGCAGT
>CAUYPK010138562.1:0-25974 GCA_963574355.1 Loris lydekkerianus
TGAATTTTATATTCTTGCCTTTTTCTCTTTTTTCAGCCATCGTTTTGGACATGTTGCCCCTTCTACCCACATTCTTTTGTCTACTATCTATCTCCTTGTGCCACCTGCACTCAATCCTATTGTCTATGGTGTAAAAAATAAGGTAATTTTTAACCGTGTGGCGAAGTTTTTTCTTCTGAATTATGAATTTTAGCAATGATGTAGAAAATGGTGGCCACATGAAGAAGGCCTTATTACCTAGAGATTGAGACAGTTTTAGCTGTACATGCTCATCTTGGGTGTTTCCCATAATCATCCTGGATTTTAAAGGCATTTATTATCATTTTCAAATCTATGTATGCATGTAAAAAGTATTCAGGTTAAGACTAGTAGTAGCTCTTTACAGATTATATATTTGGCTTCTCATTTAATCTTTATTAGTTATTTTCTTTGACTTTTTATATTTAATTTGCAGTAATTTTTACTGTTGATAAAGAAGCTTTAGTTACTGATTTTTAAAGCTTTTATTTTAGAATATATGCATTTTTACCTTAATTTTATTGCATTCTATACATTTTGACCTTCTGCTCCCCACTTTTTATTGAACTAAATAAGACCAATATTCACTATGACTTCTGTGTTAACTCATGATATATTGAGATATGTGCTGCTTGAGTTCCATATATTTAAGGATTTTTGATAAACTATTGAGTTTTAATTTAATTTCATTACAATCAGGGAATACTTTGGAAATTTTAAACACTTGAAATGCATTAAGATTCTTTTTTTCCTCTCATTATAAGACTTTTGTGTGATCTTGAAATAAATTTCCCTTATTTAATGGTTTTTTATATTGCTTTTTATGCATGTAAACAAATTAATTGTTTCTACTTCAAGAAGGAAGAAAATAAAAAGTTAAACACAAATAAATTGACGGATGAAAATTATAATGATAGGACAGGAATCAATTAAAAATAAACAAATGATTTTGAAAAATTACAAAGCTAGACAGAAAGAGAGAATAATAATCACTGACATAAAGAGATACTATACATTACTACATTGTACATGCATTAAAGCCATCACTAATGGAATATTGTGAACGAATCTATGCAAACAAATTCAACAACATAAATAAATAAGTAAAATTCTTGAAAGATAAGTTTCAAAAATTGAAAAAGAAGACATGTAAAATCAGAATATCACTATTACTCTAAAACAACATAATATATTACATTAGATCATTCACATAAATCTAAGTTACTTTTACTTGAGGATTATTTAAAACATTTAAGAAGAAAAGTTAGATCTCAAACAAAATTTTTTAAGTAAACACAGGAGAAATAATTGCTCCCAGTTCATATCATAAAGCTTGCATAACCAAAACCTACACCTATCATGAAAATATACATACAATTGCTTCACAAAATGTTGGCAAATCAAATGCAGAAAATAGGACTAAATATTAATTCATCAAATGCACTTCATGTAGAAATGAAAGATTGCTTTGACATTTGACATTTAATAATGTAAACCCAATTCAAAAAGGCATGTAAGAAAAAGCATGTAGCCATCTCAGTATATTAGAAATGTTAGCAAAGTCAAGACAGCTTGGATAAAATTCAAAACGGCATTCACAGAAAAATCTATGGTGAATTTGTAGTTAATGTGAAATATAAAACACTTTCCCCCCCAATTCAGGACCCCAATTCAGGATTAATCCCAGGATATCTGCTTCTACAACTTCCATATTGTGTTTGAAATATTAGCCAGTGCGATAAGAAAAGACAATAGGGTAGATGAGGAAAATAGAAAGAAGTAAAACTTTTTCTATTTGCAATTGATATTGGTAACAAATTAAATACTGTCACGTAATTAAAAAATAGCACTTATAAGCAAAATAGTAATAAATAAGATTTTATATATATGGTATACTTTTTATGATCCACTGAAATTTATTAATGAGAAATTATAAAAGCCCTGGATGAAATTATCTTCCTCCTAAAATGGTTAACTTTTCTTTGGTAGAAAAAAGAATCATTGGATCACGTTGATGACATCAAGAGTTTTCAGGTTTTGTAAGATCATATCTTTAAATTTTCCCCTTATTGTCAAGAGGTAACCCTTCTAGAATGTGACCCTTGTTGGAAGAGTAAACAGTCAGTACTCAAGTTATTAATCCTGAGCATGGCTCTGCTGGAGTCTCAGAGGAAAGTCCCTCTATATTGTCAGGGTTTGATACCCACACACTGTATTCCTAGCAAAGATTAGATGCTGAAGTTTCTGCTCATGTCTTTAGCCTCTGACCAACTCTTGTTCTCTGTTCTATTCCTTGGATACCAAAGCCACATCCCTATAATCATCTTAATAATAATCAAATTTCCCTATAATGCCACCTATCCCAAACCAGCTGGAGGAAGTTATTGCTAGGTTTCAGAAATCATTCAGTTCTGGAACTCTTTGTGCTATATAATTATAACTATAAGTGAGCTTTTAAGCAAAACATACATTTAAATTTTGAAAAGTAACCAAATTCAAAAGCAATTCATACTTGTTTATAAAATGTTTTATTTTTTGAGTTAGCAATGAAATGGCACATTAGGGCTCTCCAGAGAGCAGAATGAAAAGGAGGTAGATCTATTATAGATAGATCTATTACATACATCTATACAGACATATCTATGTAGTGATCTGTATACACATGTGTGTGTATATATACATGAATGTGCATGTACATATAATATACAATATATGATACATAAACACGTGTGTGTATGTATTAGGAGAGGTGTGTGTGTATTAGGAGAGAGAGAGAGACATTTATTACAGGAATTTCTTCATGTGATTGTGGAAGCTGGAATTTCACAATCTGGTAATAAGTATAATTCAGACTGAATTTGAAGGCCTGAGATTTAGTAGACCAATAAGTTCAGGTGTGAGTTCAAAAGCCTGAGGAAAAGAAGAAATGGATGTCTTAGCTCAAGTAGAGCAGTGAATTTACCCCCCTATACCACTTTTTTATTATATCTCAGACCCTCAATAGATTGTATGATACCCACCTACATTGGTAAGTGTAATCTTCTTTAGACAATTTATTGATTTAAGCACTAATCTTTTACAAAGATATTCTCACAGGTGCACAAGCAGATGTTTACCAGCTATCTGAGCATCTTCAGTCAGTTGACATTGTGCTAGCTATCAAAACTAGCAAAAAGGTATAGGTCAATTATACAGATAATAAGCACAAAGTATACTAACATTTCCTTTAAAAAACTGAAACATCTACAAGTGAATATTGAAAGCTAACATCCTACTGTCCAGTATACTCACTCTATGAAACAGTGTGGTAATAGTTCAAACACAAGGAATTTGCGAGTTCAAACTTTTTTTTTTTTTATTGCAAACAACAAGTAGAAGCAACTCAACTGAATTCATCTCTTTATACATTTCAATATTATTTTGCAAATATTTCAAAGTATTCATTAAAAGTCCACGAAGATTATTACTAGAATATTTTCCTACAACATGATTTATCTGTGTATCATTCTTAATCCAATGAAGAGAGAGAAATCACATTTTGGACAAACAAAACTTAATTTGAATAATTATTACTTGTAAAGAAAGATTGGTGAACAGAACTCTGAAAGATATAGAAATATAAGATGCACAAAATTGCCACTACCTCTGGTGTGAGATAGAGTACCCAAGAATGAAACTCCTCTCTCTTGATCTGAAATCTAGATCTCATTAGAAAAGAAGCAAACTTGGGTTGTTGGAAGACAGAAAAATGGCTGTGATGCTATACCAGTTAAAATTGCAAGAAATCTGCCCTGTTGGCTGCCAGAAAATGCAGCCCATGATTTTAAGAGAAAGCTGCTGGTCACAGAGTCCTCTGTGCCTTGTGCTCTGCAGAAGTATGGCACTGGAGAAATAGCAAGAATAGTAGGAGCCTACGGAGACTGGAGGAGGCACTCAGGCTTCTGGGGAATAAACACATAGGAACCAAGAAGCAAAAAATAAAATATGTAGGGGGCCATAGTATATTTTTACAAAGAAAGCAAAAGGAGTGAGAGCTTTTGGATCTGAGAGACAATCATTCATCAGTGCAGTTTGCATGGAAAATAATAGAGTTGTTGGTAAATGCATTTGAAACACAGCTTGCAAGCAGAATGGTGTCAGACATTTACCTTCAGTGAATGCAATACTCACAGCAGTCGTCACCTCACATAAATGACAAAACATTCACATATTTTCTCTATTGTGCTTTAACAACATGTCTTTCAAAAAATCACATAGCATAAGATGAGCAAGCAGAAGCTGACTTCATTCTTTTACTGTTGCTAGCAACTGGAGAGAAAATGCAGACCACGTCTGAATGTGCAGCTTCACTTAATCCAAGGGAGGCAGAGTTTTTAAGAGTTGGGATTTGAGGATTGTAGGCAATCGCTGCTTACTAATTGCCTTAACTCAAAGAAAAGTAAACTTTTTCTTATATTCATAGCATGAAATTGGACCACAACTTGAAGCAAGACCCCCCCTCAAGTTAGGGTCCTACCCTGCCTGGTACAGAGACTGGGAGATAGGGAGACTATCCTCCTTCTGATTATGTTTCAGAGAGGTGACCTCCATATTTTTGAGAAATATTTCTGTATTGTAAACCTCTCAAGAGGTTTTCAAAAGATATATGTCTCAAATAGACACAGAAACAATATTCATTTATAAATTTTCTAAGGGAATGCTAATGTTCTAGGGAAAGGGAGATCAGGAGCCTAGTGTTGGGAGGATGATAATCTAAGGTTCGGTCAAGCTGAAGAGAGCCTTAAGAACATTCTGATATTTGTACCATTCTGATATTGCAGCCAAATTCACAATTGCAAAGTCATGAAAAAAGCCCAAGTGCCCATCGATCCACAAATGGATTAATAAATTGTGGTATATGTACACCATAGAATATTATGCAGCCTTAAAGAAAGATGGAGACTTTACCTCTTTCATGTTTACATGGATGGAGCTGGAACATGTTCTTCTTAGTGAAGTATCTCAAGAATGGAAAAAAGTATCCAATGTACTCAGCCCTACTATGAAATTAATTCATGGCTTTCATATGAAAGCTATAACCCAGTTATAACCTAAGAATATGGGGAAGGGGGCGAGGGTGAGGAAGGAGATGGGGGAGGATGGGCAGAGGGAGGGTGATTGGTGGGACTACACCTGCGGTGCAAGGGTACATGTGAAACTTAGTAAATGTAGAATATAATTGTCTTAACACAATAACTAAGAAAATGCCAGGAACGCTATGTTAACCAGTGTGATGAAAATGTGTCAAACTGTTTATAAAACTGGTGTATGGTGCCCCACGATCACATTGATGTACACAGCTATGATTTAATATTAATAAAACAATTAAATTGCCTGTAAAAAGAAAAATTTATTTCTGCATCTTAATTACTGTATCTGGGACTTTTTGTTACAATTCACTTTTTAATCTAAAAATAATTTCTTTTGGTTTTAATGCCTTTATCATCTTGTTTTCATATTCCATATATTCCACTGTTTTTTGTCTTCATTTTGTCTCATTAATTTAACAAATAAATTTAAACATAATTAAAGAAGGTCCATTTCACAAAGGTCCTAACCTTTATATAAATTTTCACTTGTTTTAATGAAATAGTCTCTTTCCAAAATGCAGTTAAAATTGGACCTTTACCAACTTTTTGTTTGTTTTTTGAGACAGATTCTCACTTTCTCACCCCCAGTAGAGTATGGTGGTGTCACATAGCTCACAGGAACCTCATACTCTTGGGCTCAAGTGATTCTCTTGCTTCAGCCTTCTGAGTAGCAGGGACTACACGTGCCCACCACAATGCCTAACTATTTTTAGAGACGGGGTTTCACTCTTGCTCCAAGTCTGCTCTTGAACTCCTCAACTCAGGCGATCCATCTCAGTCTCCCAGAGTGCTAGGATTACAGGCTTTAAGACATTGCACCCAGCCCACTTTACCAACTTTTTCAATAACTTTCTATATTGATTTTGTCTTTTGTTTCTGTTCTGAGTCTTTGAAATATTTTTTAACATTTTAAATCACATTATCACATTATGCCCAGCTTAAAAAGCTTGAGCAACCTTAGGGACAGTCATCCTAGAAATATAAATCAGCTTATGAGTTGTAACTAGGCAGCTGTGGGCAAACCAGAAAGCATAAAGCTGTTGCAAGATACCTGAATAGCCAAAAAAATTCAAGACTTGTGAGGCAACTTTTTCTCCACCAGAATTAAGGAAATGAACTGTAATAACACAAATTCTTGGACTGTATTGGTATTTTTAAAATATGCTTCATCAATCAACAAAAAAAATCCAAGAATCCCATATATCACTGGGCAAGAGACATGAATAGAACCTTCTCTAAAAAAGACAGACAAATGGCTAGCCAACATATAAAGAAAATGCTCATCATCCCTAATCATCATAGAAATGCAAATCAAAATCACCTTTGGGGGGGGGGGGGAATAGCCTGCGATATCACCTAAGCCCAGTAAGAAGAGCCCACATCACAAAATCTCAAAGCTGCAGATGCTGGCGCAGATCCAGAGAAAAGGGAATACTTTTACACTGCTGGTTGGACTGCAAACTAATACAACCTTTTTGGAAGGAAGTATGGAGAATATGCAAAGAACTCAAATTAGACCTCCCACTTGATCCTGCAATCCCATTACTCAGCATCTACCTAGAAGAAAAAAAAAATCATTTTATCATAAGGACAATTTTTACTAGACTATTTATCAAATCTAAATTTACAATTGCCAAGATTTGTAAACAACCTAAATGCCTACGAACCCTGGAATGGATTAACAGGCTGTAGTCTATGTATACCATGGAATACTACTCAGCCATTAAAAAAGATGGAGACTTTATATCTTCTGTATTAACCTGGATGGAGTTGGAACACATTCTTAGTAAAGCATCACAATAACGGAGAAGCAAGAATCTAATGTACTCAGTTCTAATATGAATGAAGTAGATAATCTATTACAAGGTGGGGGGTAGGGGAACAAGGGACTGAGGAGAAGGGAGGAGGGAGGGGATGGGTGCCACAGTTTATGGACACCTCTTGGGGGTGTGCCACAATTATAATAGGGACTGTACCTAACAAATGCAATCAGTGTAACCCAATTCTTTGTACCCTCAATGAATCCCAAACAATAAAAAATAAAGTGTGCTTTAGTCCTTCCTGCTCACTATTCATGACAGCTGTCTTATGATAGAATGACCAGGAACGTCATGACTGTTTACAGTTGTCCAAAAGTTGCTCCAGAACAGAAACAAAAGACAAAATCAATATAGAAAGTTATTGAAAAAGTTGACTAAGGGAACAAATAAGATAGTTGGTTTTCAATTGGTGAAACAATTGTTTCTTGAGATTTGTGTTATAATTTAATATAGAAACTGCAATAATGGTGTGGTATTTGGTGTCTGCTTTATTTTGCTTTGTATACATTGTATACATTTTCTTTGTATACTTTGTATACATTTTCTCTCATTATATCAATTAATTCCTCAGAAATGTTTTGAATATAAATCACTTTTTTATTTTGAAATTTTTCCAAGTTGTCAGGGAAAAAAAATCACATTAAGCAATTAGTTTGATGGTATTCATAACCTTTGTTTTCTTTGAAGAATGTCACTTTTTGTCACATCCTCTGAAGGACAAACTTTTTTTAGTTAAATTTTTAAGAATTATAACTACTCATTTTAGTTCCTTAAAATAATGAATGTTTCTTCTTCTCCACCTTTTAAGATAGTGTTTAATATATTTTTATGCAGTTCATTCAGTTCATGTGTAATTCATGTAAACGTAATCTTCTTATTCTGTGAGTGTAGTTTCACGACTATATTGAGTTTCAACAGCCTGAAAATCATGTGATATAAGTAATATGTATTTTTCTAAAGATAGTTTACAAACAAAGCAATATATGCATTGTTAGTTTGGAATGAGTCAAACCATTTGACATTATTTTTCCTTTCAAAATGTCTATTTCAAAGGCTTCTCTTTTGTGCCTTGTATGTTTTGGGATCACAATTTTGAAAAAAAAAAAAAAACATTTTATTAAACAGTGTTGCATAAATTTATTGTTTATTATAACAAGTCAAAGTGAAGAATTGCAAGACTTATTGAAGTGAATAAACTCATCAAAGTGGAGCCGATGCTGACATTTGTGTAGCTCTGCTGCCATATTGTTGTGTTAATCCTCACTTTTGCTTTCCTCTTCCCATGGCTATGTTGTTCCCTGTTTCAGAGGGTCCTGATTCTCAAAATCTATATCTTCTAATGAATTTTTATTGCACATATTATGTTGACAATCATTACTTATTTCCTTCTAGGCTTAATTCAACCATCAGTGTATTTAGTTTTGATATTTTGAAGCTTCTACTGGAGTTTCTTTCAGTTTCCTTTTTCAACCTCTATTAGGATACTTCTTTCTCATTATATCTGAATTTTGGGATGACCACTTTTCTGAAACAATGATATCAAATAAATCTGAAATTAAGGTATACTTAACAGTAATTCAACTACATGCCTAAATTGCTGCTACATTGCACTGTACTACATAGTTGTGTAATCAGATTTTTTATATCTGTATTAATAGATGAGTATTATATAATTTTTTAAGGTATATGCAGCATCTTTTAAGATATCTTTCCTGTGACAATTGCCATGGGATAGTTGTAGTAATTGTAATTCAGGAAAGGAAAAGCAACTAAGAGTTTAAATACCTTAAAGATAAGGATCTAGGTGATGTTACCAAGAAAAATAAACCAGACCAGCTAAAGTTTTGTACTAAGATAATGAAAATCTAAACTTAATAGCAGAGGAGTAAACAATGAATGTCAATTATGTCCTTGAGACCAGCTTCAGTAGCAAGAATTGTATAGTTTATTTCACTATTACCTTAAGACTTTCAGATGATGGCAGCTGACCATTGCCTTGAAGAAGATGCTACAATAACTGGAATTGTACCTCTCCTTACATGAATTAAAAAAAAGCATTTTATTTTCCCAAAAATGCAGAGCTTGTATTATAATACAGGAATTAAATGTCACAGGAAAGTACTCACAGATCTGTATCAGATACAATCTATGTATAACCTCCAATAAGCCCAAGAACTCAAGTCCTTTCTCATCTAGGTTTCTTACACTTCCAATAATCTAAGGTACTAAAAATGGATAAGAAGTATAGAATTGTAATTAGTTACTCTGATTAATAGCCATTTACCACATATTGTTCACAAGACATAATATTCAAGGAAATAGAACATAGTAAAATTACTTAATACTAATATTATTATGCCCACAATTCAATCATTATTCACTATTATGAAAACATGGGGGATATTATATTGGCTCTGCTCATCAAAATGAACATCAGCTATCAATATCATTTCAAAGCATGAAAGCAACAATAGCAACTTATAGTGTGGTTGGAAGCTAGACATCAGAAATTTTTGTAAGTAAGTGAGAAACTATGACATATAGTCCCTCAAAATGAAGCTAATTCCTTGGCCTAGGAACAAAGAATATCCTCTAGCAAAATTGCCCACTAGGATCCAATGCAGTTGAAAAAAATGAAACAGTATACATAAAACATAACAGATTTACTTCTTGCCAGTTACTTGCTACTAGGTAAGTATAAAATCAGTATTATTTTTCCAGCTTCCTATCATTACTAAAAGAATATTTATCTTTTGTGTCTCTGTCAGATTTAACTATAAGCTTCCTATGTGGCCACTTTCCAGTTCCCTTAAATTCACATAGTAGAATGACATGCTTTCCTATAAAATTTTACCTGGAATTCAGAGGTATAGGATAATTACTTTCTATGGTTCACTCATCATCTTTTTTTTTTTTCATTATTTCAATTAGTTTATTCTTCAAAACTAAATATTAAAATAGAATTACCTTTTAGCTTCAGTATACTTGAAACACTGCATTACCCTCTACCTATAGCTTTTCTTCCTACCTCAGGAGAATAGCCCTTTTCAAACTAGGATAAATTTGAACCTTCCTGCATGCCAGCTTCTATACACCATGTTCATAAATATCTAATAATTAGTTTAATCAGAAGTTGTCGAGGCCCAGGACTGGCCAGGTCTCCGGCCCTGGCTTAACTTTATTCCAGATGCGGACCACTGTGCTATCTTGCTTGGGAACAATTACTCTTAGATGCCTAAAGCCTATTCACTTTAACAGAAGGGAGAGAGAGAGAGAGAAATAATATTCACTTTAGCAGAAGGGAGAGAGAGAGACAAATAATCTTTGGGGGACAGATAACAGTCTTAGTAAGATAATGAATCTTAGTAGTCTTGGTAGAGAGATGCCATGCAGGTGTTCTGTGGGCAGGAGAAGCCAAAGAGTCAGAGCGAGCAGGTCCCTAAAAGAATGAGCGCTCCCTTGACTGCCTTCTCCTGCAGCTTCTTTTAGATGTAATCCTGTGTCTTCTTGCACCACAGGTGTAGAGACTGCCAATCACTGCTATTGTTGTCTTGCAAAGTCTCATGTTGAGGACAACTGAAACCCTTCCCCATGCCCTTATCATCAAGGTGTTATATTACCAAGATGTTACAGGTGTTTCTTATAATTACTGAGTATTCCAAGTGTAGCTCTCAATTCTCCTTGCCATGAGCTATATGGTCTGCTACAAGAAGTCATTGCCAATATTCTTCCAGGCTAGCTCTACGATCTACATAGTCCCTTAGATCTACTTCCTATGATTATTCCCCAGCAAGAAGTCCAAGGTCCACCATTTGGCTAGTAATCTGTCTGTTCCAAATCACCACAGTTCCCATCTGAGGGTAAAGTGAATCTGTATTCCTGATCAAAATTTATTAGAAGGCAGAAGTATAATAGAATCTAGAGTTGCTATTAAGGTAGTGACACCAAAAATTCCTTCATTAATTTATATGTCCAATGTGTAAGTTGATACAAATACCACAGTAAAGACTTACTTTGAGAGGAATTGTTGAATACAAAATTTTAAAGCAACTGGGTTTTGGGAGGGAGGAGTTTGTTGGGGGCTATCTTGCTTTGTTTTGTTTTTTGAGTGCTTAAACTTTTCTGCAGAACCCTTTCCTTTTAGAAAGGCTGTACCACCTCATCTACGGCAGTCAACACACGTATGTTTTTCCTTCCATCTTAATAATAATATTCATAGGAGAGGATCTAATTTAAAACTTAGACTAAATGCGTGACTATTATCTTTCTTATATGTTTTTTCTCTTCAAATAAAATGCATCTCTATACAAAAATATTCCTATTTAAGAGGTAAGAAATATCCAGAAGTAAGTTAGAGGAAAATAGTGGTTATGTATTGCTTTTTCCTGCCTAAAACTCAGATTTTGTGATAAGGTTCTATCTTTATCTTTGAATGCAAGTATGATGAGTCTGTCAAAAGAAATAGCTTTGGCTCACTAGATTTGGAGTCTTATGCAGAGTGTCTCAAACTCTGACAATGTTTGGTTTCTACTCCAACATTGAGAGAAGCAACCTAACATGAATATTCTTTCTTCTTATCCTAGATCTATAGGACTTCTCTGGTCCCTATATTTTAGTGTCCTTCAATTCTAAGTCCACATTTGTCCAATAAATTCTTACTGTTTGCCAGAGACTATTTCTATTGCAACCACAGAAGCTAAACTTATATAGAGAAATTTGGATACAGAATAGTCAGTCCTTAGTAGTTGGCTAAAAACAGTGCATGTGGGTAACTTCTTGTGCTATCTTTGCAGCAAGCTGTCTCCACTTCAAATTTTGAAGAAGCAACAAGCATGGTCTGTGTACTTCATTTCTAGTTAAAATTCTCCCTTGCCCATAGCCTGAATTCTCCCTAGTGTTAATTTCTTTCCAGCCTCTGACCTCACTAAGATGGACACTGAGCTACACGAAATTAATTAGAATTTTTTTAATTTTAATTGGATTGAGAATTAGTTCATCAGAAAAATTGTTGACTATTCATGATTGTATCCCAAATGTCCAGCAGCAACATTAATAAAATATTTTAAGAAGAACAATAACCAGAAGATGGCAAACAGAAATCACACTGTTACAGCTGAAGGAAATTTGCTTATAAGTTTGTCCCTTTTAAGCAAAATAAAATTTAAAGATGCATAAATTAAATAAAATTTAAATTTGGTTATCTTCAAATATATAAAAAGCCATCATTTAAAAAGATCAAAAGTTAGAGTAAAAGGTAAATGTTATACAGGTGCCATTTTTAGTTCAATGTGAGAAATGCCTTTCAATTACAATTCTCCCAGTGTATGGTAGAAAATTTCCACCTCTGGAAATGTTTAAGAAAAGGCAGAAATGACATATGTAAGAAAAGCTAGAGAATTTAACTCTCAGATTCTATATTTCTGTGTGTCTCAAACTAAAATTTCAGCTGCTCTGTTTCACCTTCACAAAATAAAGTCACAGAATACCTATTACAATTAAAATATATTTTATGCAGGATAATCACATATAAAAAGCAACAAAAGAATTCCTGAAAATTAATTACCCTCAAATATTATGCCTTTTACATTTTTTTCCTTTTTCCCCTTACCTTTTGATTTTTTTTCTAGAACTGGACTTCTCAGATTCATGCCTTACATGTTAAATATAATTTATTTTTCATGTATAATTTATAAAATAAGTTGCCATTTTTGAACAGGAGAAAAAAAAAGCCATCTAGGACAAACCAGTAGCAGATGTATTTACTTTTATTTTAGGTTAGAAAATCCAAAATGGCCACATCTCAGAGAAACAGGAAGAGTTTATTGGCTTAAGTTTTAGTTTCAACTTAAACCTAATTTTTCTATCATCGTCTCCATTGTGGAAGATTTTAGTTCTATATTGATAGTATTTTTAAAAATGGAATAGGCACATATTTTATGTATCTTCTAAGAAGGGGATTCCAGATCAGTGGTTGATAAGTACTAAATATGATTTTCTGTTTTGCATAAGCAGCATAAGACTATAAAACACTGTTTTGTAAAAACAGTTCAACTTTTTACAGTGCTGGAAAATTTTCCATCCATATCACAAAGGCCCTGGTGATGTGATCTATGCATAGAATCAATGCTAACTATAGCATGTTACTATAGCAAAGAAGCCATGAAGTAGCAACACCAAGGAGCCCTACTTAATGTTACATCTGTCCTAAATTAACGATTATCAATCCTTGTCTCTTCCCACCAATTTTGACAGTTTCATAATTAAAAATATCTCTCAAAATTGACTCACCATTAAAAAAGCCACCTTAGCATTATATCTACACATATCAAAGATATCCTCTTATCAGATGCATGGACTGTCAAACTTTACAAAGAAGTAAACTGAAATAAACCCTTTACAAATATGAAGGAAAAATTTGCCTCCATGTGGCCTCCGTGGAGGGTTATATCCACAGTTGACTTAGGGAATTTAACTCATTAACTTAAATAATTCATTTAAGTTGAACAATTAACTTCTAATTGACCTGGGGAGATGAAAGTAACCAAAGAATGCCAGGTCATCCTAACTTACATCAAAGCAATTCAGAATCAATATTTAATACTCCAGCCTGAGACCAACCAGTCATTTCACAATCATTTATACAATTAAATATAAAGGCCAAGATTCAGATGTGAAACCTTTCCTTTGTCTTTATGCAGCATTCTTATTTAAGTTACCTGCCCACTTTAAAATACATAAAATGTATGTTTAGTAGGAAATCCCTCACTAACTAATCTTTACGTTTTTAAAAAATATAACTAATATTATGATTCCTTTATATCTTTAGAACAATTATTTTCAAATAACTTGATGAAGAATCAAATGACAAGATTAGAAAGTAAATTAACCTACAAAATTGTTCACCACCTTTCAAGATTGAGAAACTCTACATAGACTAGAAGAAAAAAGGAATTAAGTCATTATTGCATTAGAAATAAATGACATAGTCTTCTTTTCTTCTTCCAGCTTTAAAACTCACAGCCCAGACCATCTTGAAAGAAATAGAATCTGAGGAAGAGATTAAGCAGATTTTGCTAGGACCACTGAAACTCCAAGCAGGCACCTGGAGACCTGTTTTAAATTGAAGGTGAACAGTTTAAGAACATCATGGGAGCATTCCCTATCAGACTGCAGCTGAGGTGCCAGGCTCTCACAGTTCAGTTCTTAAATACTATTTGGTATGTAAGAAAAATTTTAACAAACAGGAATACAGTCATAGGTAAGTGGTCAGGTGGAATCATTAGAAACTAAGTTAAGAAGAACACATAAGAGGAGTAAGACTATTTAGTTTGGAATCAGAAGAATCAACAGAACAGGGACGAGCCACGATAAATATTTTCAATTCTGAAAGATCTCATGGGCAAAAAGGTTTAGAATTTTTAGTATGTTAAGTTACAGGGATACAAATTTACATCAATAAGAGAAAAACATTTTAAAATTCAAATATGTTTAAAAATGAAACTTTCTGCCACATGAAAATGCTAAACCATCTATCACGAAAACTATTTCACATTAGCTAAATGATTACTTGACAGAGATGTTATACAGCGTGTTCAAGCAACTGGTTGATTGATAGCTGATGAGTATGAGTTTTAAAGTACTTTTTTAATATTAAGATTTTGAATTCTAAAACAGGAATGCTATATTCTCAGTAGTTTCACCATCTTTCTAAAAAGGATCCTCACTATTCCTTTGCAGGCGTCCTCAAACTTTTTAAACAGGGGGCCAATTCATTGTCCCTCAGACCGTTGGAGGGTCGACTATAGCTAAAAAAAAAAAAAAAAAAAACTATGAACAAATTCCTATGCACACTACACATATCTTATTTTGAAGTAAAAAAACAAAACAGGAACAAATATAATCACACCGCCTCATGTGGCCCGCGGGCCACAGTTTGAGGACCCCTGCTTTAGAGAGTCTGCTGTAAGTATAGTAGAAAGTAGGACTTAAAGAATCAGAACTTGTGGAAAATTTAAAGATGAAAGGGTGAAAGTATTTCATAAAGATCAGTGCACATGCATTCATATACACATGCATACACACAAATTCATTTCCAAGCCTAAACTGAAATTAACAAAAGCTTTGATGGAAGCATAAAGAATTAACTTACTAAATCTCAAATGCAAAGTTTTCTTTACAAAACACAAATGGTTTGTTGGCTAACTCAAGGCTGCATTAAGGTAGAGGTGCTGGCATGGATGTGGAGAGAAGGGAACACTTTTGCACTGCTGATTGGACTGCAAACTAATACAACCTTTTGGGAAGGAGGTATGGAGAATCCTCAAAGAACTCAAATTAGACCTCTGATTTGTTCCTGCAATCCCATTATTAGGCATCTACTCAGAAGAAAAAAAATCCTTTTATCATATGGACATTTGCACTAGACTGTTTATTGCAGTTCAATTTGCAAAAGCACAAAAACCACAAGCAATAAAAGAAAAAGTAGATACATTGCACGTCATTGAATATTTAAAACTTTTGTACTTAAAAGATACTATCAAGAAAGAGGCAACACACAGATGCAAGAAAATATTTGCAAGCCTTGTATCTGATAGGAAACTTGCATCTAGAATATATTAAAAACTCTTACTGCTTAATAGTAAAAGGACATAATCCAACTGAGAATTGGACAAAAATTCTGAATACACATTTCTCCAAAGAAAATATAAAAATGACAGAAACATATGAAAAGATGCTCAATATCACTAACCATCAGGGAAATGCAAATCAAACTCACAATGAGACACTACTTCACACCCACTCAGACAGGGGTAATAAAACTGACAGGCAATAGCTAAGTGTTGACTAGGATGTGGAAAAAGTGAAATTTACTACTGGGCATGTAAAATTATGCAGCCACTTTGTAAAACAATCTGGTAATTCCAAAAATGTTAAACGCAGAGTTACCTTACAATCTAGCAATTCTACTTTTAAGAAAATACTCAAGGGAATTAAAAAATCTATATGCACAAAAAACTTGTATAAAAATGTTTATAGCAACATTATTCATAACAACCAAAAAGTAAAAAAAAAACAAAAACATTTATCAAATTATGAATGGATAAATAATACATAATGAAAAATATTCAGCAACAAAAAGGAATGAAGTACTAATACAAGCTACAACATGGATAAAACTTGAAAACATAATTCTAAGTGAGAAAAAAACAGTCACGAAATAACATATTATGTGATTCTATTTATCTGAAATGTTCAAACAAGCAAATCTATAGAGACAAAAAAGCAGATCAGTGGTTGCCTAGGGCTGGAGTTGAGGGGAAATGGAAAGTGATAGCTAACGGATATAGGGTTTCATTTGGAGATGCTGAAATGTTCTAATCTTGATTGTAGGGATGGTTGCACAACTCTGTGAATACAATGTATTTTAAATGGGTGAAATGGATCATATGTAGATTATATCTCAATAAAGCTGTCATTAAAAAAATGAGTCAGGATTTTTCCCAGATTCAGCCCAAAAAAATTCATGCTCAGTTTCATCATAATTTTCATATACAAGGGCAAATGTCAGGTCTATTAAGTGTAGAGTATAAATGTCTTGACACAATAATAGAGTGAGGTGACAGCTATGTTAACCAATTTGATGTAAGCCTTCCAAATTGTATATAAAATCAGCACATTGTACCCCATAAATGCATTAATGTATATTTTTATGTTTTAATTTAAAAAAAATTACACTCAGGCTGGGCAAGGGACTTGAAGAGAAACTTCTCTGAAGAAGACAGACATACAGACATATGACAAAATCCCAAAACCAGAGATGTTGGTATGGATGTAGAGAAAAGGGAACACTTCTACACTGCTGGTGGGAAAGGAAACTAATACGTTCCTTTTGGAAAGATGTTTGGAGAACACTTAGAGATCTAAAAATAGACCTGCCATTCGATCCTACAATTCCTCTACTAGGTATATATCCAGAAGACCAAAAATTACATTATAACAAAGATATTTGTACCAGAATGTTTATTGGAGCCTAATTCATAATTGCTAAATCATGAAATAAGCCCAAGTGCCCATCGACCCATGAATGGATTAATAAATTGTGGTATATGTACACCATGGAATATTGTACAGCCTATAAGAAAGATGGAGACTTTACCTCTTTCATGTTTACATGGATGGAGCTGTAACATATTCTTCTTAGCAAAGTATCTCAGGAATGGAAGAAAAAGTATTCAATGTACTCAGCCCTACTATGTAACTAATTTATAGTTTTCATATGAAAACTAATAACCCAATTATAACCTAAGAATATGGGGAAAAGGAGGGGAGGGGAGAGAATGGCTGGAGGAAGGGTAATTGGTGGAACCACACCTACGGCGCATCTTACAAGGGTACATGTGAAACTTACTAAATGTACAATATAAACGTCTTAACACAATAACTAAGAAAATGCCAGGAAGGCTATGTTAACCAGTTTGACGAAAATATTTCAAATTGTAGTATATAAAACCAGTGCATGGTGCCTCATGATTGCATTAATGTACACAGCTATGATTTAATAAAAATTAAAAAAAAAATTACACTCAAAAAAAAGAAAGAAAACAACACTGATGTTAATAACTTGCAAAGGAACCAAAAACTATAAGTGACTAACAACAACAGTTACTAGCACCATTAGGTACCAGGGTGTCAGTGACGTTTGATGGTGAGAAATACCAGTAAACTGAAGCAGAGGCCTCTTTGGCAAACAAAAAGAGTGGTTATATTTTCCTCAAGTACCTGTGACATAAATGCCTGCTTCTAAGCTGTAACAGGAAATGATGGAATGGCAAAAATCACAGGTAGCCAAGAACTAGTCAATGGAGGACAAAGAAAACAGTGCTCTGAGAGTGACTTTGATGGAATTATAGATGCTTTGGGGTTCCATAAAAGTGAGTAGAAATACTAATTTGTGACTGCCACTTTGACATTATTCTATTGCCCATATCACTCTTAAACCATATTGCACTGGATCAACATAGGTTACAGAAAGGGCAAACAGAATGAGAATAAGATACAGTTTAGATTTAGAGATTGAAAGTTCATTCTTCACTATAGCAAAAGCACTTTTAAAGAAGTGGTGAAGACAGAACCATGAATTCAGTGGGATGGAAAAGGGGCAAACAAGTAGAGAAAACTACAGAGTGCCCTTCTGTACAAGTTCAGTACCCTACTCTCCATTCTTCAGTCTTCCTACTTACGTAATTCTTTGTACTGGCCCTGCTATACAAAAGATGCCAAGTGTTTGGGTTATATTTTTCCCTTGTTTAAAATTGCCACTAAAGACCATTTTTAGAGCATTTTTAAATCCACACCAAAATTGAGAGAAAGGTGCAGAGACAGCCCATATACCCCTATTATCCCACACTCATATCCTCCCCCCTTATCAACATTTCCCACCAGAGTAGTCATTTATCACAGTAGATCAACTTAAATTGACACATCATCACATGAAGTTCATAGTTTACATAAGGTTCACTCTTAGTATTGTGTATTCCATGGTTTTGAACAAAACATATAATGGCATGTTATCCACAATTATAGTATCATATAGAATATTTTTACCACCCTACAGATCCTCTGTTGCTCTGCCTATTTATCTGTTACTCCCTGGTAGCCTCTGGCAACTAGTTTTTCTTCTTTTTTCTTTTTTCTTTTTAGAGATGGGGTCTCTCTCTACTGCCCAGGCTGGAGTGCAGTGGTGCAATTCTAGCTCACTGCAGCCTCAAACTCCTGGGCTCAAGAGATCTTCCTCCCTCAGTCTCCCAAGTAGTTGTGACTACAGGCATGCACCACCACAGTCAGCTAATACTTCCTTTTCTTTCTTTTTTTGTTTGTTTTTAATTGAGATGAGGGTCTAGGCTGCCCACACTGACCTCAAACTTGTGGCCTTAAGCAATCTTTCCACCCCAACCTCTTGAGTTGCTGGTATTACAAGCACAAGTTACCATGCCCAGCTCAATCATTGATCCCTTTTAAGGTCTCCAGAGTTTTGCTTTTCCCAAAATGTCATATAGTTGGATTCATACAGTATGTAGCCTTTTCAGATTGGCTTCTTTCACTCGGTAATATGCATTTCAGTTTTCTTCATGTCTTTTTATATTATTGGGTACTAAAAAGCTAGCCCATGCTTTTTAGTAACAAATAATATTCCATTGTCTGGATGTACAACAGTTTATCCATTCACCTACTGAAGGACATCAGAGTCACTTCCAAGTATTAGCAAGTAAAGCTACCATAAACATCTGTGTGCAGGATTTTGTGTAGACATAAGTTTTCTATCCATTCGGGTAAATACTAATGAGTGTGACTGCAGGACTGTATGATAAAAGAACCGTATATACTCGAGTATAAGCCGAGTTTTTTCAGCACAAAATTTGTGCCGAGTTCGGGTTTTTCGGCACAAATTTTGTGCCGAAAAAAATTTGGCTTATACTCGAGTATATATGGTATGTGTAGTTTTGTAAAACACATCCAAAATCTTTCAAAGTGGCATTATCATTGTGCAATCTCACTGGCAATGAAGGCAAGTTCCTGCTGCTCCACATACTTGCCAGCATTTGGTGTTGTCATTATTCTAAATGTTGGCCATTTTAATAGATGTTTGGAAAGAAATTGAAGATCACATAGGAATCTAAAAATAGACCTGCCATTCAATCCAGTAATTCCTCTACTAGGTGTATATCCAGAAGACCATAAATCACTTTGTAACAAAGATATTTACCCGAATGTTTATTGCAGCCCAATTCATAATTGCTAAGTCATGGAAGAAGCCCAAGTGCCCATCGACCCATGAATGGATTAATGAATCATGGTATATGTACACTGTGGAATATTATGCAGCCTTAATGAAAGATGGAGACTTTACCTCTTTCATGTTTACATGGATGGAGCTGGAACATATCCTTCTTAGTAAAGTATCTCAAGAATGGAAGAAAAAATATCCAATGTACTCAGCTCTACTATGAAACCAATATACAGTCACTCACACTTCTATATGGAAGCTATAACCCATATAGCTATAACCCATATAGGGGAAAGATGAAAGGGAAAAAGGAGGGGGAGGGATGGGAAGGTAAGGATGGCTAGAGGTAGGATAATTGGGCAACTACACCTATGGAGCATTTTACAAAGGTACATGTCAAATCTACTAAGTGTGGAGTATAAATGTCTTAACACAATAATTAAGAAAGTATGGTGAAGGCTATGTTAACCAGTTTGTTGTAAGTATTTCAAATTGTATATAAAACCAGGACATTATACCCCATAAATGCATTATTATACACAGCTAGGATTTAATAAAAACATAAAAAAAGAATCAATTTGTTTCCCACAATCACAAATATTTTGTCCCTGTCTTTTCAGCTAACTTTTATATGAAAATCACTAAATTATATCATGTATCCAAATATAAAACCTGTGAATAAAGGTAATTAATAAAACTCAGGGAAAAAATAGATGTAAAGTGGTATGTCTTTATTGCTTTAATTTGTATTAATTTGATGACATATGATATAGAGCATCTTTTCATATGCTTGCTAATTTGCCATTTGTATATCTTCTTTGGTGAGTTATTAAAATCTTTAGCTTATTTTTTAATATTGGTGTTTTCTTTTAGATGAATTATAAAAGTTCTTTATATAATTTGGATAACAGTCTTTTGTCAGACATATCTCATACGAGTATTTTCTCCCAATCTGTGGTTTATTTTATTCTTTTGACAGTGTCCTTCACAGAGAAGAAATGTTTAATTTTAATAAAGTCCATCAATAATCTCTTTCATGGACTGTGTCTTTGGTGTCATATCTAAAAAGTCATCACCAAAGCCAAGGTCATCTAGACTTTCTCCTATGTTATCTTCCAATAATTTTTTCTTTTTTTCCTTTGATATAGGTTGCCCAGGCTTATCTTGAATCCCTGGCTTTAAGCAATCCTCCCACCTCAGTCTCCCAAAATGTTGGGATTATAGGCAGGAGCCGCCCACACCTAGCCTGACTTCTAGGAGTTTTATAGTTTTTCATTTTACATTTAAGTATGTGATCTATTTTGAAACCTTGGCATCAGGTCTGTGTCAAAATTCATCTTTTTGTATGTGAATGTCCAGTTGTTCTAGCAATGTTTGTTAAAAAGACTCTTCTCTAAATGCTATGTGTTTTCACTTGGAATACATTCACAGTATAATAAGAATTTTCAATTGTCATTATAATTCCTTTTAAAAACTGACACACAGTTATAGGCTCTAAAATTAGTAGGATAAATGATAAATAAGAATGAAGGTAAATATTAAGATATTAGACAAATTCTGGATATCTGTAAATCTTGTCTTTTATGAACTTGAGTCCTATACTTAATGTATATGCATAATTACTCACTTATGTATCCCTTTTCTATCTGTTTGAGAGCTTTCTACCTTTCTTAGCTCATATTTTTCCTTTTCAGCACTCCTCTTTAATTTTCTACATTGCAATTATAAGTATGGCATATACATGTCTCCATATGTCAAGTTTTATAGATGTACCAGGAAAGAATATTGACTTACTTGACATTATCCAAGATCTCCTCTTAATGAAAAGGACCCTGTAACTTGAGAACTTCCAAACTACATCTCTCTTGTCATGCTTACATAATATTCATTTTTATCATAACTTTACATACAATGTACTAGGTAGGACACTGATTTTTAAAATGCTTTTGATGAAGTTCCACACCAAAGATACTTTTATGTTAATTTTGAAGTGAAAGGTGGTGGGAGGACAGATTGGTCATGGATAGGGAACTTGCTAGACAAGTAACTAGAAGATATAGCTTTACATTTCTTGCTTTGGCTAAAGATTTCAGAATTTCTTTGGATAGTAGAAAGCATAAAGAGTAGGTTTTACAAGGATAAATCTCTAAGATTTCAAAAGACATGGAGACACTCTGAAATCTATAAGAATAAAGAGCTAAATCTACATTTAAGAGATGGCACACTCTAAGATAAAACTTTCAGACACAAAAATAACTCAAAAGCAAACCCATACTTCTCTTTATAAAAGAGGAAATTAAAGTTCAAGATAAAATCAGGAGGGATCATTTGAAATGGAACCTCATGCTCTCTTATACAAAAATACCTATGTGCATACCCATGTAATACTGGGCACCTGTGCTGAGACCATATTTCAAGAAATAGCAATAGGGAGAAAGTCTAACAAAAGGCAACCAGAGATTGGAGAGATGAAGAGGCTTACAAATTATTTTAAAACTGAATTCCACTCAGAAAAGATAAAATCTGAAAACAGATTTTAGTTAAAATTGTTCTAAGGACAAAAGAAGTTATCTGGTCAAGAGGAAGGGTTGTGACACAGCTGCATCTTAGAAAAGAGCAACAGTACATTCATAAGATGGAAGCATTTATTTCTGAGACTGTCAGGAGTACATTTTAAGCAAATTCAGTCCTGACCTTCCCAGAATTCCTTCCCTTTCTACCTAATCCACCAGGGGATTTCTTCCTTCCTGAAGTCATTACAGTAGTTTATCTGCACCACTCCATGTTCCCAAAAGACAATGCCTTGCCAGCATTTTATTCCTTGGTGTCATCTTCTCAATTATAAAGGCAGCCTCTTAAACTGAGAAATCCATGTTTTTATTTGTTGCCTACATGTCAATACCATATACTTTACTGATTTGCAAACATTACAAACAAGGATACAGAAATTAAATGTAGAATCATTTAATTAGGATCATTTAATTAGGACAATTAGGATCACAAACGCATCCTAGTGCTGCTATATACCTCACTGCTGAATATCACTACGGTCACCTTCAAGGTACTCCCCTTGGGAAGCTATGCACCAAAGCCAGTGCCTCATTTTACCCTTCAAAGAAACTCTGGCACTATTTTTCTAGAATAGCCATCAGAGTTGTTGTCATGTGAGATCTGACAATTAAGTTTGTGAACTCACCCCAGAAAAAGTGCTACACATCTCATTGCTGAATATCACTATCATTATAGTCACTAGATGGCCAAGGGGAGTATTTGCACAGTGACCATAGTGATATTCAGCAATGAGGTATGTAGCACTTTTTCTAGAATGAGTTTGTGCATAGTCAGACCTCCTAAAAGAGCAAAAATTAATGAATAAGTTAACTGAGACAAAATTGTTCCCTATATCCCTCATCTTCATGACTCCAACAAATATTGGTGCCTCAGCCACTTCCCAGCTTTAGGTATCCCACCTGGACCATCCAACCTTCCATGTCCCTCCCCCTTTTTTAATCAAATTTCTTGGCCTTGAAATATTCCAGGGAATAAATTCTAAATAAATGTTTACTCTAAGTAGCAAATATCCTTTCTCCTAGAGACACCTAATAGACAACTAAGTAGTTTGAGAACAAAATAACTGTTGTTAATCTTTCCCAAGATTACAGTCTTTCTAAGATTAGATAGAGTAATGCTAATGGTCAGAATTTTGAATTCTATAAGGTGGGCAGAAAGAATTCTATAAGGTGCTATTTTTGTTTTTGTTATTGAGTGGGTAATAGCATATTTTAATATGTCTCTATCCATATTCACAATAACCCCAAAAGTAAAGCAAAATAAAACTAATTCTAATTTTAAAAATAATTTAATTCTTATTTTCACCTTCTCTCCATAACTTAATTTTCCTTCTCCTCTGTCCCTAAGACATTTCCTCATTACAACCACCACAATTTGCCTCCAGGGATTTTGTATGCTTTTCCTTGCTTTCATTTACAACTATATTCATAATAAGCTAGAGAAAATTATATTTAAATTATTATTCAGAACGTTAAAAACAGATGAGGAATAAATGGGCATTAGCACCCCAGATCAATGTCTTACACATTCATGACCAAAAAATCCACTGAACAAAACAAAGCAATCCCCATAAACACTGATTCACTAACTTGAGAAAGTACAAACACTGGTTAAAAAGAAGACTACAAATATGAATCCTCATTTTTTTCCTTCCTTGTGCGTCCAAGTTATTTGTGTAGAACAGAATAAATAAAAGATAATGAATCAAACTAAAGTAGACTAAAAAGATGAGGAGCTTTCAAAGGGATAATTCTTCATTAGAGTACTCAGTAAGGAACAAAAAAATAAGAAACTTTCATAGATTTGAGAGTTAGTCTAGGCAAGGGACTAGGAATTATTATAAAAGGATTTTTGCTAAGAGTTCAACATTTTGGAGCAAGTCTAGTGGCCACATTTGGTGATACGATATTAGTATTATAAAAATGTAGAGTACTTGGAAAGCAGTTATGTTACAATGGAGATTACTACATTGGTTTGGCAGACTTGGCTACTTTTATTAGAATAGAAAGATTTCCACTGCTACAGCAAATACAATAATAAAAAGATCAGATCCACTTTTCAGCATGTTTATGATCAATACATTGTATGACATTTCCTCTGACAAGTAATTGTGAGCCATGTCTCTACATGCAATGTGTATACATATATGTAAAATAAAATACATAAAAGATTTCTGTCAGTCAAGTGCCAATCCATATGCAGGCACCAGCTCTGCAGAAGCGTAGAACAGCAATGTGGAAGGGGATGATCACATCAATTTCTCATATTTACTTGCTACATTTCTTTCAAAGGAAGGAAAAAAACAAAGGTAGAAGAGACAATAAAATACTAGGAATGTGGCTCGGCACCTATAACTCAGTGGCAAGGGTGCCAGCCACAGACACCAGAGCTGGTGGGTTCAAGCCTAGCCCAGGCCTGCCAAACAATGACAGCTGCAGCCAAAAAATGTCCAGGGTGGCTGCCTGTGGTCCCAGCTACTTGGGAGTCTGAGGCAAGAGAATCCCTTAAACCCAAGAGTTTAAGGTTGCTATGAGCTGTGACACCACAGCTGTCTACGGAGGACTACAGGATGAGACTCTGTCTCAAAAAAATAAAAAATAAAAAATACTGGGAATGTTATGTAACCAATCTACTTTTTCAGATTACACTTATATATGAATGTATACACACATATACTACCGTATATACTTGAGTATAAGCCGAGTTTTTTCAGCACAAAATTTGTGCTGAAAAACCTGAACTCGGCACAAATTTTGTGCCAAAAAAACTCGGCTTATACTCGAGTATATAAGTATGTTTGTATGTGAAGAAAGAGAAAAATACAGAGAAAATGTACAAAAGAGACTCATCCAACAACTGTATTAAAAAAATAGTTTTCACATATGTATGTCTAACATCATGGCAAAAAGATGGCTAGGGATACACACAGCATATGTCTTTAGGTCACCACTAAAGTATGCTAGTTGGCATGTTATGTAAAATAAAGATAACTTTAAAAATCTAATTCTTACAAGTAAAAGTAGATCAATGGATAAAGAATGCAAAGTATTTATTATATTTAACAATTCATCAGGCACCAGAAACATTGGTGTAAGCAATTTCAATGGTCAGATGAGGGTGAAAGTCAAATAATAATTGATGCATGCAGTGGTATATGGTTATATACTTTATATACTTTTATATAATAAAGTTTAGATAACCTTTTCAATAAACTAATGTACAAAAAAGAGGGAATTAGACAAATAGTGAAATTGAAGACAGGTTTGAGGGAGAATTTTCTAACGTGGAACAACAGGCATATAGTGGAGATTGAAAAATATCCCAGAAGACACAGGATCCTCCAGAGGGAAGAAGTAAGGAGAAAGTAATAAAACTGTGAAGCTAGAGTATGATGCCCCTTGATCATATCAATGTACACAGCTATGATTTAAAAATAAATAAATAAATAAATAAAAATAAAACTGGCATTTGTTGATTTTTTTTTAATTTATTTATTTTTATTGTTAAATCATAGCTGTGTACATTAGTGCAATCAAGGGGTACAATGTGCTGGTTTCATATACAATCTAAAGCACTCTTCCAGGCACATATGTCTATTATCTTATGTAATCACCCCTATCATGTTGTATCATTCTCCTTTTTCAGAAGAGGA
>CAUYPK010138566.1:0-22979 GCA_963574355.1 Loris lydekkerianus
AGCCACATACACCTGAGCTGGTAGGTTCGAATCCAGCCTGGGCCCACCAAACAACAATGAAGCGGGGTTAAATCCCAGGCTCTTCACAGTCATGGGAAGGTAATATTCTTAAATCTCCTGTAGTTGGGCTAGCATTCTCTCCCTGCCTCCTGTAAATGCTCAGTTTAAAGCTATTCTCAGGCTGGGCCAGGCACTGTAGCTCACACATGTAATCCTAGTACTTTTGGAGGTCAGGTGGATCACCTGAGCTCAGGAGTTCCAGACCAGCCTAGGCAAGAGCAAGACTCCATTTCTACAAAAAATAGAGAACCTAGCTGGGTGTGGTGGTAGGCGCCTGTATTTCCAGCTACTTGGGAGGTTGAGGCAAGAGGATTGCTTGAATCCAAGAATTTGAGGTTGCTACTGTGAGCTATGACACCAAGGCACTCTACTGAGGGTGACAAAATTCAGTGTATATTCATTTAGTTCATACTTGTATCCATTGCCTCTACTTGTTTAAGAGCGTCTATCCTTGGCTCGGCCCCGGTAGCTCAGCGGTTAGGGCGCCAGCCACACACACCAGGCATAGTGGGTTTGAGGTTGATGTGAGCTATGATAGGGAGATGTCGAGGTCTCCAGGAGAGGACACTGTGCAGCAGTAACATGGTCATGTAAATGACAAGTGCAGGCCATGAGTCTGAGGGTGTTTGGCTGCAACTCCAGGGAACCTGTCACAGGAGCAGCATTCTGGTTGTGCTGGAAAGTGCCTGTGAGTTTTGACAGCGCACACTGGTGGCCTCTGTGGAGTTCATGTCCTCTCCATCTACTCTCCTGGATCACTCGTTCTCTTCCTGTTCAGTGCATTTAGGCACATTCCCATTTCTGTGCTTCAGTTTTCCATAGAAGAACTGGAGCAACACCTTATCCCTGTGCTTCATGTCAGGAAAGTGTTAAATGAAGTTTATTAATGTGCGAGCTGAGATGTCACGTAACCGTTTTAGCAGTTCCTTGGATGAGCCGTGATGTGCACAGGTGACTGTCTACAGGCATCACAAACCTGACTAGCGAGTCCTCTGGTTTCTGTGTCTCTTTGTTTCACCACATTGTGAAGGGACAAAGGGACAGGATATTTAAAAAACTGATAAGTCATTTAATTTCTCCGTGCTTACCTGTTTACTGGGGATCATAACACAGCATATCCTGAGTGTGTGACAATGCCTCACTATGGGGGGCGGCCAATAAATATCAGATTCCTTTTTTTACCCCAAACTTTCACCTGGCAACTCTAGATGAAGTTATTCCAGACCATCCATTAAGTATAAAATAAAAACCAAACTATCTTTTTGAACACCAGAAATGCCCAAGAGCATGAACATTATCACATGTTTAATATGTCAGGCACAGGGACATTTAAAAACTTAAAATATTTAAAAACAACAAAATATATAAAAACATGATGACAAAAAGATAAATAGTCCAATTATTCAGAATATACAACGGGTAGCAAAAAATGCATGCACAGTTTAAGAAAGGAAAAAACTGTATTAAAATCATAACACTCAATGGACAGTGATAACAAAACACGAACACAAGTCACCTTGAGCACCTCCTGTAACTGCAGAAGTCAGACATGGCTCGAAGTTTATGAGGTCTTGCTTGCTTAGCCGGCCGCTTTTCTTTCCACTAGGCCACCAGCAACATGAGGGCGGGAACTGAGTCTTGCTCTTTATCGGGTTTCCCTGACGACACACAGTGTGTTGTGGCCCTCAATAAATACTTCATTGCGTGTGTATATTACAGTTCATTTCTACCTCTTAGGCACCAATTTCTTGTTCCACTTAACACTGTCATAATTTCTGAAGAAAAAGTCATAGCCTGGGCAGCGCCTGTGGCTCAAAGGAGTAGGGTGCTGGCCCCATATACCATAGGTGGTGGGTTCAAACCCAGCCCCAGCCAAAAACTGCAAAAAAAAAAAAAAAAAAAAAAAGAAAGAAAGAAAAAGTCATAGCCACTTAAAGAACATTGCGAACATGATAAAACTTGATAGAGAGCCATTTTCATACCATTACACCAAGGTCAAGTCAAAATTAAGATAATGCATTAATAATTATTTGAAGTAACGCTGTGAACATTACCTGAGGACCATTATCATTCTATTATAGAGCGAGTTTTCTATTTTTACCACTTGTCTAAATTCCCTTTTCTCCCTAGAACAATATGGGGTGTTGAACAATAAATAACGTATAAAAATGGCCCAGGGATTCTCAAACTTAACTGAGCACTGGAATACCCAGAATGTTGTGTAAAATGAGAATTCCTGAGTCCCACTTCCAGGAATTCAGACTAACAGGTCTGTTCAGGACCTGAGAATCAGTAATTTTATTTTATTTTTTATTTTTATTATTATTTTTTTAGAGACAGATTCTCACCTTGTTGCCCTCTGTAGAGTGCAGTGATGTCACAGCTCATAGCAACCTCCAGCTCTTGGGCTTAGGCCTCGACTTCCCGAGTAGCCCGGCTATTTTTTTGTTGCAGTTGGCTGGGGCTGGGTTTTGAACCCGCCACCCTCAGTATATGGGACTGGTGCCCTGTTCACTGAGCCACAAGCGCCATCTCAAGAATCAGCAATTTATTTTTTTTTTTGCCTTTTATATATATTTTTTATTTTATTTATTTATTTATTTATTTAGAGACAGAGTCTCACTATGTCGCCCTGGATAGAGTACTGTGGTGTCACAGCTCACAGCAACCTCTAACTCTTGGGCTTAAGTAATTCTCTTGCCTCAGCCTCCTGAGTAGCTGGGACTATAGGTGCCCACCACAACGCCCAGCTAAAGAATCAGCAATTTTAATAAAGGCCCGGAGTGATTGTAAGGCAGTCAGTTCCCAGGCCACACTTGAGAAAAACAGAAGAATCTGAAAATTGAAAATCAGGATCAGAGAGAAGCAATCATATAAAATGGTAAGTGAAAGAGCAAAACAGAGGCTCTAGTTGAGTTTAAAGTTATTTTGACACTGGGCGCAGTGGTAGAGTGTAATCCCAGCACTCTGGGAGGCTGAGGTGGGTGGATCAGCTGAGCCCAGGAGTTCAAGACCAGGCTTAGTAAGAATGAGACCCCATCTCTACTAAAAATAGAAAAACGCCAGGCATGGGAGCAGGCACCTATAGTCTCAGCTATTCAGGAGGCAGAGGCAGGAGGATTGCTTGAACTCAGGAGTTTGGGGGTGCTGTGAGCTATGATGATGCCACAGCACTCTAGCCGGGGTGAAATTCTGTCTAAAAAAAAAAAAAAAAAAAGTTATTTTGAGGTTCTTGGCAACTCTTATTACAAAAAGAAAGAGAGAGAGATAATAATTTACATGGCTGTGATTATTTCCCCATACGGGTAAAAGAGTTGTCGTAACACTAGATACTGAAAATATTTTTTGTGTAGAGCTTTACAAAGAGGCACCTGGGTTTAGTCCTCGGGCTGCTTTCATGGCTGGCAGGGGAAAGATGTCTGGTGGGGCGGTTGTTCCAGGTAGTCCTGTGCTCAGGAATGTGGCAGCAAGAACAGACAAAGCTGCACACAGACTAAGTTCTGGTCAACAAATATTTGTTTGCGATTCACCCTGTGCCCAATACTCTGCTAGATGTTGGTGAGACAGTGAGATAGGTCCTGCTCCTGAGCAGGTGACATGGTGGCAGGAGGAGCAAAGGGTGGGAGCTGAGCAGCGGCTGTGCGAAGAGGAGGGCAGAGCTCAGGGAGAGTCACCGGGACTATGAACAGGAAAGGCAGAGACATTGGATGGAGGTGGGAACTGCACCTTGTAGCAGGGTGGGCTTCTCAGGTGGGGTCTCACCTGACAGGAACCACATCAGGCCAGCAAGGGCATAATGAGTGACGATAATCACGATCACATCCAGATGGTGATGGTGGGCCTTCCACATGAATCAGGTTTCATCTGAGGATATACGAAAAAATTACATTTAATCAAAATTATTCTGCAAAGCTTATGTTGTCCACAATGCATACGTATATATAACATTCTACATATTGTAGAACTCCACAATATGCACTAAGTAGAACATATGGCAAATATAATTTTTATAATACTTTATGGTATATAATTTATATCAAATATAAAATATTTCCCCTTCCCTACCTACTATCTAAGCACAAATGGTTGCTTCACGTAAGTTGAATTCATGTATTGACGACATTCCACTGCAGGAGGTGATGTCCTCTACAGGATTTTTCTTTTACAAAAACAGCTTTCACAGGAGTGGCACTTACAGCCCTCTTCAGTAGATTCTGAATGCTGAACATCGAAGCATAAACCACTCAAGGGGATTCTAGTGTTAAGCACTGAATTAATGATAGTGTTCAGTGGGCAATTTGAATTGAGGTAGAACTTAGGGAGCCTGGACTTGCTGAATCATAGATACTTCATTCCAGAACGTTCCCCAAATATTGTCTTTCTGTAGGGCTCTTTTGAGAGTTGATGGGCACAAAGTTTAACCATTTGCTCCTTGGAAAGGTCTGCGTGCTAGTCTTCTCTGTTTCTAATTTACTTATTTTTTATATTTTTTATTATTATTTTTTACGACAGAATCTCACTTTGTGTCCTGGGTAGAATGCTGGTGTATCATAGCTCCCAGAAACCTCAAACTCTTGGGCTCAAGTGATCCTCCTGCCTCAGCCTCCTGAGTAGCTGGGACTACAAGTACCCATTACCAGGCCCAGCTAATTTTTCTATTTTTAGTAGAAAAACAGTCTCTCTCTTGCTCAGTCTGATCTTGAACTCTTGTGATCCTCTTGCCTCAGCCCCTAGAGTGCTGGGATTACAGGTGTGAGCCATCTGTTGCTAATCTAAATCAGCTCCTTTAAAAACTCAAAGGAGGACCCTACAGAGATGATGTTCAGTGTGAAAGCTGCAGCACAGCCTGGGATTCTGATGGCACAGAAGAGCATATCACATTCTCAAAAAGGGACCGCACAAATAGACATTTTTCTCAGGAACAGCTTTTAACATGCCTCAGTATTTTATTTATTTTATTTTATTATTTTAATTTTTTGAGACAGAGTCTCACTCTGTCACCCTGGGCTAGAGTGCCATGGTGTCACAGCTCACAGCAATCTCAAACTCTTTGGCTCAAGCAACCCTCCTGCCTCAGCATCCTGAGTAGCTACAGGCACCTGCCACCACACCTGGCTATTTTTTTTTTCTCTTTGTAGTAGAGACGGGGTCTTGCTCTTGCTCAGGCTGGTCTCAAACTCCTGAGCTCAAGCAGTCCACCTACCTCAGCCTCCCAGAGTGTTATCCCATCTTTGAGTTTTTTTGGTTTTTTTTTTGTTGTTGTTGTTGTTGAGATAGAGGCCCACCCTATGCCCTGAGTAGAGTGCAATGGCATCATAGCTTACTTCAACCTCAGACTTAGACTGTGGGCATCCTGCTGCCTCAGCCTCCAGAAGCCCCGGGGATTATAGGCACTCACCGTGGTGCCCAAATGAGTTTTTCTTTCTTTTTTTTTTTTTTTTAATGAGTCGGGGTTTCACTCTCACTCAGACAACTCTTGAACTCCTGAGCTCAAGCAATTCTCCTGCCTCAGCCTCCCACAGTGCTGGGATTACAGGAGTGAGCCACCATAGTCCACTCACCTTCATATTTTAAATGTTACCCCGAGACCCTGCATTTCTCACCATAAAACAAGGCAGAAATAGTTGGTCTAGAAAAAAATTTAATACAGATACTCTGGTTGTCCAGCATGGATATAAAAGCCTTTAGCAGTTGCCTGTTGGGTGGGGCGCAGCATGGCCCGAAGTGGCCATTAGAACAGGTCAGTCATAACATGCATTGGATTTCTGACCCCAGTCTGCTTCCAACTTGCTTGCGTTGCCTGGCTAAATTTTGGCCTCCTAAGCTCACCCTTCCTGACACCTAAGCCCCAGCATTGCTTGTGCTAAGGACCTCCCTTCTCAGTGTTGACAGCTCCTGGTGACCTCACTTTGCCAACAGTGGGGATCCGGGAATAGGAATTGGGCACCTTCTTTAAACACAATCACTCACCAGGTGTCATTGCTCACACCTGTAGTACTAGCACCCTGTGAGGCCAAGGTGGGTGGATTGCCTGAGCTCATGGGTTTGAGACTAACCTGAGCCAGAGCAAGACCCCATCTCTAAAAATAGCCAGGTGTTGTGGGGGACACCTGTAGTACCAGCTACTCAGGAGGCTGAGGCCAGAAAATCACTTGACCCCAAGAGTTAGAGGTTGCTGTGAGCTATGACACCAAACAAACAAGCAAAAAGAAAAAATCACCTTGAATAGAATTCCAAAACAGCATTGTCCCTGAGAGTCCAGTTACAGAATGAGAGGCTGCTTTCTTAATACAAATTACCTCACCCTGACAATAAAGATCTGGCTTCAGAAGTGGTCTACTTTATTATTTACTTTGAAGAGGTTATGGCTCAATTTACTTTCACACTTGCATGTTTTTACCAAGCTTGTGATACATGCAGATCGACTGTCTTTGAAATCTACCTGCTGTGCTAACCTGGGTTTCTATGGCACCTGCTTTGGGTTAGTCTTAGAGTCTTGGCTGACAGGGCTCCTGGGTCAGTCTCCAGGCTGAGCCTTTCCTGGCATGTAATCTTACACATATGCCATCCTGACATGGGTAGGTCTTGTCAGAGATGTTGTGTGGTGGTCCTAAAGTTATAAGCATTTTTCAAAGAAGTCATTGATTGATGGATTTTTTTTTTTTTTTTTTTTTTTTTTTTGAGCAGTCTCAAGCTGTTATCCTGTATAGACTGCTGTGGCATCACAGCTCACAGCAACCTCAAACTCTTGGTCTTAAGCGATTCTCTTGCTTCAGCCTCCCAAGTACCTGGGACTATAGGCACCTGCCACAACGCCTGGCTATTTTTTGGTTATAGTTGTCATTGTTGTTTGGCAGGCCCAGGCTGGATTCGAACCTGCCAACTCCAGTGTATGTGGCTGGCGCCCTAGCCTCTGAGCTACAGGTGCCGAGCCTGATTGACTGATTTTTGATAAGCCTAGAGACCTCAAATTGAATTAGGTTCACAGCAGTGCAGAGCCCCCGGCATTAGTTGGAAGTGAGAGAGGATACTCAGAGGTGGGGATTGCAGGTAGATGGACTCATAATTGCACGAGTAAGGGGAGACATGGATGTGAACGAGACACTAACTGTCCCTTCTTTGCTAGATCTGCCACTGGGCCCTTTACATGTTAGTCCATTGATACTGGTGGCACAGGTGAGACCCCATGCCCCTGAAGATCAGTTTGAATGGATTGGAGACCTGCCTGAGGTCGTATCCTAACAGATGGCAGAGCCAGAATTCAGACCTGTGACTGTCTGACTTCACAGCTCCTTCTCAGACTGCCAACCTGGGAGCATTTTGAGAAAATTTATAATCACTTCGATTGTTCTAAAAAGAAACTAATATGAAAAATTTAGTCATTTATCTGTAGGAGTTTATTGCTTGCTCTATAGTGTGTGTGTTTTTTTTTAGTTGAGTCTCTCTAAATTGTGAAATATTATAACATCAACATCTCCATTGTAACTATTGTAAGTACACAGTTCAGTGGCAGTAAGTACATTTCAGGGAACCATCACTACCATCCATTCTCCAGAACATTCTCATCTTCCCAAACTAAATCTTGGTACTTATTAAACCCCAATTCTCTCTCCTGTGTCGCCCTTCCCTCTCCCAGATGTCTTGTGTAGGGTTCAGGCATCTGAAGGAATTTGGGTCCTGACTTCTACCATTCACTCCTCATCCCTCCAGAGCTTCCACAAATACAAAGGCTGGATGTGAGACTGGCTGACCAGACATGGGGTAGCATGAGGCTTAGAAATGGAGCTGATTGGGGTCCTCCACTCCTTTTAAAATCTGTCCTTTGGGTGCCCATTCAGTTCATTTACTTCACAGCCATGGGAACTTCACACTGGCCTCACCCTCCTGCTTGCCAGAGGAGGAGACAGGACACCAGGCTGCCTGACAGCCAGCAGGCCCACAGAGCCGCAGGGTGGGCCACATGCGGCCTGAGACATACAATCCTGTTTCCTAGTGAGTCATGGCCAGTGGATGCCAGGCGCCGGTCCCCACAGCTGGTGTCTTCACTCTGTGCTCCCTACTCCTGGCAGGGAACAGCAAATCCCGAACTCTTTGGGAACATGAACAGGCAAGATAAATATTTTTGAGCACTCGAGCTATGCCAAAAGCATGACTGAAAACCGGAAATAAATGAGAAGCTGTGGGCCAAGACGAGGTTACAGTAACAATTTTGTCATCTAAGCCAGCTTCGTGCTCACAGGGTATCAGGGCCTTGTGAGCATCACCCAGAGGCAGGTGGCAGTATGGTCTCTCAGCACAAAGGTTCTCTTAGTTTCTGTTGGGTATAAATCTGTATTTTGCTTGCTCTTAGCTTTTCTTTTTATCTTCTTTTTAATTGCAATAAAGTAAAGTACTTTATTGAAAAGTAATGCATTATTTTGAACAAAATGACCCCATCCATTGTTTTACTCTTTAATTTGCACTAATCTGCACAACCTTCAGTGGCCTTTTCAGATGGGCTCCCTCCCTTCGTAATACAAACATAAGGCCCCCTCCACATGATTTCATGGCTTGACAGCACAACTCTTTTTGCTGCTGAATAAAATTTGGTTGTCTGGATGTACCACAGTTCATTTATCTATTCAGCTACTGAAGGGTATCTTGGTTTCTTCTAGGTTGTAGCAATTATAAATACAGCTGTTGTGGTGGTGCCTGTAGCTCAGTGCATAGGGCACTGGCCACATATACCGAGGCTGGTGGGTTCAAATTCAGCCTGGGCCAGCTAAAATCAACAATGTTAGCTGCAGCAACAACAATAAAAAAAAATAGCCGGGTGTTGTAGAGAGGCCTGTAGTCCCAGCTGCTCAGGAAATTGAGGCAAGAGAATCGCTTAAGCCCAAAAGTTTGAGTTTGCTGTGATCTGTTTCATCACGGCACTCTACTGAGGGTAACATAGTGAGACTCTATCTCAAAATAAATAAATAAATAAATAAATAATAAATAATACAGCTGTTCTAAACATATTTGCAGGGTTTTGTGCAGAAAGAAGATTTTACTCTTCTGAATGAATACCAAGGAGCTCAATTATTGGATTATATATAAAAGAATGTTTTAGTTTCGTAAAAAATGGCCCAACTGTCTTCTGAAGTGGCTGTGTACCATTTTGCATTCCCACCAGCAAGGAGGAATGAAAGCCCCCATTGTGGCCATCATAACTTCCCATTTGGTGACATAATTGGTCTCTTCATGAAAGAGTCATGGACATCCTGACAATCAAGAGGAAACTGGGCTGCCACTCCACAGTGGAGGTGAGGAAGAGCATGTCTGGAATATAGGAGGGCCCTTAGGGTGGGTCTCGGTATTCCCATAATCTGTGATTAATGGTAAACTGCAACAACCAGGCCAGATGACTAGTGGCCCAGACCCTTCAGGAAGGGAGGAGTCACAACCAGCTGGGGAACTTTCTGAAGGCGAAGCGAACACAGAAATGAAGTGGAGGAAGGTCAACATACTATTCCAGCTGCGACTGTGCCAGCACGACCAGTAGGAAACAAGGTCAATGACGTCACTGTCATGGTTATTTCCTTTTTTTTTTTTTTTTTTTAACTCATCAACACTCTAATGCAAGTACATGTGTTTTATAAATGACGACACGAGCATGTAGAGAGATGGGAGCAACCCACATGGCCACATGCTAGTTAGGAGAGAATAGTGGATACGGGTGAGAAGGAAAAGGTGAAGAGTTTGGATGGCACTGCTGCATTTTGGCTATTTCCTATTGCTCTACCTATAGCAATAATTCCTATTATAGCTCTAATAATCTGGGTTAATTGATTAGGAAGATGCTAGCAGTTTGGCAATTGTAAAAGACAGAGACTGTGGAAACTGTAAGAAGAAACAGTCTGTAGATCTGCCGCTACGCCTCAGCGAGAAGCCTGCAACTCGAGAAGACCAGCAGCTGGAATCAGGAAGAATGACTGACATGCTCACAGAAAAATACATGAGGACAGAGGTCAAAGAAGAGGTGAAGATAAAATCCACAGGTAAAGATTATTTCCCCAAAGTGGGTGAGGAGGTGATGAGTAGGAGAGGAAGATTCCAAATGCAACGTAAGATCGAGTACAGACAGAATCAGGTCCTCACAGCCAGAATCCCGGTTGTGATGCATCTGCTGCTTAGTGTAGTCTCAGAGGAGTCAAGGTGCTGACAAAGCCCCATAGTTGGGTGGCTCTCTAGACTCTCCCTCCTGGGTGACCATTAAGCATGTGTGCCTATAGAAAGAGAAGAAAGAGAAAAGCCAAAAAAGGGAATAAGTACAGTCATACATAGCTTAACAACAGGATGTGTTCTTTTTTTTTTTTTTTTTTCAAGACAGTGTCACCCAGTCACTGTCACTCTGGCTAGAGTGCCATTGCGTCATAGCTCACAGCAACCTCAAACTCTTGGGCTCAAATGATTCTTTTGCCTCAGCCTCCCAAGTAACTGGGACTACAGGCACCTGCCACAATACCCGGCGGCTTTTTATTTTTTTTTTAGAGATGGGGGGTCTCTTGCTCAGGCTGGTCTTGAATCCCTGAGCTCAAGCAATCCACCTGCCTCGGCCTCCCAGAGTGCTAGGATTACAGACATGAGCCACTTTGTCTGGTCTCAGGTTATGTTCTGAGACATGTGTCATCAATAGGGAATTTTCTCATTGCGAGGACATCATAGAGTGGACTTACACAACCCTGGATGGCGTGGGACAACCTCCTGAACAGCTAGGCTATTGGGATAGCTCACTGCTCCTGGGTTACAAACCTCACAGTATGTTGTAACATAATGGTAAGTATTTGTGTGTCAGAACATATCGGAATATAGAACAGGCACAGTAAAATTACAGTATCCAAGATAAAAAATGGCACAGCTGTATAGAGTGGGCACTTACCACCAATGGAACTTGGAGGGCTGGAAGGGTGGGTCAGTGAAGTGGTGAGTTCATATGAAGGCCTGTGACATTACAATAGTGTGGAATTGATAAACATGGGCCACTCTAAGTTTATTAAAAATTATTTTTTCTTTCTTCAATAATAAATTAACCTTAGCTTACTGTAACTTTTTTACTTTATTAACTTTTGAATTAAAAAAACTTTTTAAACTCTTTTGTAATAACATTCTCCAGCTTAAGGCACAAAAATATTTTTTCTTTTTTTTCAGGTTTTTTTTTTTTTTTTTGGCTGGGGCCGGTTTGAACCCGCCACCTCTGGTATATGGGGCCAGTGCCCTACTCTTTGAGCCACAGGTGCCACCCCAAAAATATGTTTTCTTTATATCCTCATGAGGTTTTCTGTTAAAGAAATTTTTACTTTTTACTTTGTAAACTTTTTTCTAAAAACAGACACAAACAAAATATATACATTAGCCTAGATCATCAATATCAACCTTCCACCTCCACATCTTGTCCAAAGAAATGTCTTTAAGGGTCAATAACAAGCATGGAGCTGTCATCTCCTGTGATAACAACACCTGTCTCTGGATACTGCCTGAGGCTATTTTGCTGTTCACTTTTTTTTTTTTTTATAAATAGGAGTACACTCTAAAATAATGATAAAAGGCATAGTCTAGTAAATACACAAACCAATATCACAGTCATCTGTTGCCACGATCAAGTATGCACTAGACATGATGGTATGTGCAGTATTTCTCTATGCCTGGCAGTCTAGTGGTTTGTTACAACAGTATCACAACACATCAGTAATGTGTTCTATTATAACGTGTCATGGCTATGACATCACGAGACATTTTTAGCTTCATTATAAGTTATGAGACCACCATGAATGTGATCTCTTGTTGGTCAAAAAGTTGTCAAGCAGTGTATGACTGTATAAGATTTAAAAATACAGGCGGGGTGCGGAGGCTCATGCCTATACTCACAGCACTCTGGGAGGCAGAGATGGAAGGATCTCTTGAGCTCAGGAGTTCAAGACCAGCCTGAGCAAGAGTGAAACCCCATCTCTATTAAAAATAGAAAATCTAGCTGGGCATGGGGGCAGGTGCGTGTAGTCCCAGCTACTTGGGAGGCTGAAACAAGAGAGTTGCTTAAGCCCAAGAGTTGGAGGTTGCTTTGAGCTGTGATTGATGCGACGGCACTCTCCCAAGGGTGATATAGTATGACTCTGTCTTAAAAACAACAACAACAACAACAACAACAAAAAAAAAAAAATTAAAAAATACAAAATTCTGGTGTTAAGAGAAAAATGCTACTGCTACCACCAATACTGCTAATACCAATATTACCAAGACCTGTTGAGCTTTGCTCAGTTCTGTCATGTAAATACAAATGTATTATCTCTTTTAAGCTTTGCAACAATTTATGAGGCTAAGTACCATTATCTGAGTACCTCAACAATTTATGAGGTAAGTCCCATTATCTTCAGTTTATAGACAATAAAACTAAGCCTTATAGAAGTTAAATAGCTTTCTTCAAGTCACATAAGTAAATATTCTGAGCCAGGACTCAAACCCAAGTCTGTTTGATTCTACAGTCTTAATTCCTCTGTATAATAACTAATATTTATAAAGATGGTCTGGCATTATCTGTAAATGTTAATTTTTTCAGTGTCTTCTCTTTCAAAATTCAGGGTTACATATTATATTTCAGATGTTTTCATCCAAATAGAAGTTGGTGAGGTGGCTCACACCTGTAATCCTAGCACTCTGGGAGGCCAACGTGGGTGGATTGCTTGAGCTCACAGGTTCAAGACCAGCCTGAGCAAAAGTGAGACCCCCATCTCTCCTAAAAATATAAAAATCAAGGCAAGAGGATCGCTTGAGCCCAAGAGTTGGAGGTTGCTATGAGCTATGACTACAGGGCACTCTACCCAGGGCAACAGCTTGAGACTGTGTCTCAAAAAAAAGAAGTTGGTTTTTCACTGATTCTGGGTACTTGAAGCTTTAACTGTATTTTGTAGCTTCTTAGCAGATTTCAGTAATTGGAGCTCTACAAATTGATACTTAGTTGCAAATAAAACTTTTATAAAATGCTATGTAAAATATACTAGTTGTAAACTCTGAGTACTACATAAATTCTATCTAAGGCATTTCCTCGTGAACTTCAATTTTTAAAAAAGTCTAATGTTTTGGCAGGATTCTGTTTTTTCCTAAATAATACTTCAATATGGACTATTTCTTGGCAATCTATGTGATTTCCTGGAAATTGTTGCTGAGTATACACTTATTATGTAAACATAAAACTTGATTCCCCTAGTAAAAGCACCAACCCTTTGCAAATGCCAAGAGGCTTTTTAAGCAATTTGCAGCCTGGAGTAAGGTCATTCTCCCCCCACCCCCCCGTTTTTTTTTTTGTTTTAAGACACAGTTTCTCATTATATTGCCCGCAGTAGAGTGCTGTGGCATCACAGCTCACAGCAACCTCACACTCTTGGGTTTAAGCGATTCTTTTGCCTCAGCCTCCCAAGTAGCTGGGACTACAGGCACCTGCCACAATGCCAGGCTAATTTTTGGTTGCAGTTATCATTGTTGTTTAGCAGGCCCGGGCGAGGCTCGAACTCGCCAACCCTCGGTGTCTGTGGCCCAGTCATTGAGCTATGGGACACTGAGCCCTCCATATATTTTTTAATGCTTTATAGTATGGGCCACAGAATCTTTAGTAAGGCTATTTTCAAATTCTTCTTTGCTTTATGATGTCCCCTCCTTCTGACCTTTTGAATAAACTTTCCTTCATTTTTCCTAAAGAATCTGATTTAAATCTTTGAGCCACCTCACCTGGTCACATTTCCTCCATGATGTCAACTCAGATATAACTGCTTTAAACACCCAACCCTTCGTTAACCCCTGCCACATTCAGACAACTACATATAATAATATATACAGTTCCTTTTCATTTATCAAAAGAAAGAATCCTTGGGGAATAAAGATTTGACAGCTTCTGTTACAAGATAATACTTGTAACTTGTAATACTTTTAAAAAAGGGAGAAAGAGAAATGAGACAGATGGTGTACACTGGAGACATGTGGAAGTTAGCTTGAGAAATAGCTTCAGAAATTCAATTGAGACTGAAAATAAATTATGCAAATCATAATTTTTGCATAAAAACATCATGGAAAACAAGAAAATCATCTTAATTTGTAGTCTTCTACCATCTTGTCAAAGAGAAATAATGTCAACCAGACTGATACCATCTTAGATTCTAATTTTTTAAAAACTGGATAGCCAGCTGGGCACAGTGGTTCACACTATACTCCTAGCACTTTGGGAGGCCAAGGCTGATAGATTACCTGAGCTCAGGATTTTGAGACCAGCCTGAGTAAGAGCAAGACCTCATCTCTACTAAAAATAGAAAAACTAGCTGGACATGGTGGTGGCTGCCTGTAGCCCCAGCTACTTGCGAGGGTGAGGTAAGAGGATCACCTGAGCCCAGGAGTTTGAGGTTGCTGTGATCTAGGATGCCATGGCACTCTACCCAGGGTGACAAAGTAAGACTCTGTCCCCCCAAAACAAACAAAAACCTCCATAGCCATTCATTTGAATTACAGGGGAAAAATTTATTTTGAGTCAGACTTTTTTTTTTTTTTTTTTAGAAAGAGTCTCACTTTGTTGCCCTCTCTCACTTTATTGCCCTCGGTAGAGTACTGTAGCGTCATAGCTCACAGCAACCTCAAATTCTTGGACTCAAGCTATTCCCTTGTCTCAGCCTCTCGAGTAGCTGGGACTACAGGCACCCACCACAATGCCCAACTATTTTTAGAGATGGGGTCTCACTCTTGCTCAGGCTGGTCTCAAACTCATGAGCTCAGGTGATACACCTGCCTCAGCCTCCCAGAGTGCTAGGATTATAGGTGTGAGCCACTTGCCCAGGTTTAAATTGCCCTTTTAAATTTGATATACCTGTTTGATTAATTCCTTATGCAAAATTGAAATAAAAAGAGAAAGAAAGCATGTATAAGAAGCTTATGAGGATAGAAATTCTAAGAAATAATGTGAAGGCTAGGGTGAAAATTTTTGTGGTGTAGGTTTTTGAGTGGAATGAGAGGCAGAAAGACAATAAGGAAACTGACTTCTTTGAAAGGAAGAAAATCATCTTAATGAATTCAGGCAATTTTTTTTTTTTTTTTTTTTTTAATAAAGTCTCACTATGTCGCCCTTGATAGAGTGCTGTGGCATCACAGCTCACTGCAACCTCAAACTCTTGGGTGTAAACGATTCTCTTGCCTCAGCCTCCCAGGTAGCTGGGATTGCAGGTGCCCACCACAATGCTTGGCTATTTTTTGTTGCAGTTCTCATTGTTATTTAGCTGGCCAGGGCTGCGTTCGACTGCACCACCCTCAGTGTATAGTGGCTGGTGCTGTAACCACTGCGCTACGGGAGCTGAGCCAGAATTCAAGCAAGTTTTCAGGAAAAACAAGGTTGAAGTATAATATGATCATGAGCATAAGATGATCATATAATATGATCATGAGCATAAGATGATCATAATTACGCTTTTATGAACATGAAAAAACACATTATATTTAAGAGCCAAGGAAGAGAGACAGCAAAGACTTAGCTATAGATAAAAGAAAATGTTATGATGGGATAATTTCTACTCACTACAGAATCACAGAATATTGGCTTATATTTCAGTATAAATGTGAATTAAGGGGGATAAACTCATATAGGCCCACATCTTTTGCCCAATACTATAATGAAAAAAGAAATCTGGGGTATAATTTTTGAGCATCTAGGGAACTTACATTTTCCTTTTGTATTTTTAAGGTGTCCTATTTAGATGCATTAGAAAAGTCCATCTTTATCTTTAAATTTGATCATAAAGAAAGAAGTCTGAAAGCTGCTAAATAATCTTCAATATATAAAGATGAGTTATAAAAGATTGTGGAATTTCATTTCCCGAAGATGGTTAGATAGAACAATGAATATTTTTCCTCTCTTTCTTTCTCCCTCTCCACCCCCAGTTTGGGTTAAAGTTTGCTTGGAAGCAAAAAGACCACTTTAAGGTTTAAACTTTAAAATAAGAATGGAATTTGACAAGAGAAAGTCATTTAACAAATGCTATTATTTTTTCTTCATATAAGTTAAATTTATCTTTGGGTGAAGTTGGGACAGAAATATATTAGGGGCATCTAATTTTCAGGTATATTGTCACTGAAATTTAAAAGTAGAGATAGGGTCTCTCTCTTGCTCGGGCTGGTCTTGAATACATGAGCCGAGGTAGGTGGATTTGCCTGAGCTTACAGGTTTAAGACCAGCCAGAGCAAGAGTGAAACCCCATCTCTAAAAAATAGCCAGGCGTTGTAGCAGGCACTTGTAGTCCCAGCTACTCAGGAGACTGAGGCAAGAGAATCGCTTAAGCCCAAGAGTTTGAGGTTGCTGTGAGCTATGACGTCACAGCACTCTCGGTGATAAAGGGAGACTCTGTCTCAAAAAAACACAAAAAACAAACAAACAAAACAAAAACAGAAAGAAAATTAGTATTTTTTAAACATCTGTCCAACATTTATTGAGAGGGGAGGCGCAGCGGGGGCAGACCGGAATGAATGGAGGTGGCAGCACTCAACTGCTCTCCTATTGTCCCCAGTAAACTAGCTCAGGCTGTAAGATGTCTGCTAACAGAACCAAAGCCCTAGAATGCCCTTTAATAGGTTAGCTTACTGGGTCAGTGTCAGGGTTGCTTCCCTTCTAATGTGCCTCTGGGTAAGTCTAGGTTAGTGTTGCTCAAGCTGTGGTTCCAGCACCACCTATGTTAAAACTCAACCGATTCTTGAACCCAGGCTGCCCTACTAAATCTGATTCTCTATGGATGAGCCTAGGACATCTGCATTTTTAACAAGCTTTGCTGGTGATAGCTATTATGATTGGGTTCAACCTCAAGAACCACTCCCTGCCTCTGGGTCAGATTTAGAGAGCTCTAGCTGTCCCTGGGTATCCATAGGTCAACACAGCTCCCCAAATGCTCAGCCCTGTTTCAGGAAGGCAGGAGGAAGATGCCTAACTTTCTCCTTGGCATCCTTCCTGATTGAACTGAAATCCTTGTGGAGTGCCTATAAATACTCCATCTGCTCAGATTTTTTTGCCAGACAGTGGCATTGCACCACCTTCCCACTACTGCAGCCAGAAATAGCCTCTCTGGACTGGCCTGGCTCTAATTCTGAGAGCCCTGTCTTCTGACAACTGTGGCACCTCACGACCACTAGCTTCCTACAAGGGGATTCCATTGCCTTTAGATGTCCTTTATGCAGTTAGGATGGAAGTGAACTTTTAATGCTGGAAAGTACCTTACAGGTAGTCCTATCTACTTCCTAAATATGGAAAGAGATGCAGACAGGTCCACCGAAAAAAAATCAAGAAGAAAATGTTTTATTACGTTCTTACCATGCTCCAGAAAGGTGCTATGCTGTTTTTAAAAAGAGTTTTTGTTATTAGTTTTTTTATAACAAGCTTTCAAAGTAGATAATATTGTATTTATTTGTATTGCAAAGAGAATTAAAGAAATTCACAAAGTCATTTAGTTAACAGGTAGTGGCTCTATAAAACTAACACTATCATTTAATAAATGCTTTCCACGTGTTGAGCATAGTTCTAAGCATTTTAACTTTTGTAAAATCACCATAAAAAACCCGAGGTAGGCATTATTATTATTATGCTCATTCAAGAGGTGAAACCCAGGCTCAGTGCCCGTAGCACAGTGGTTATAGCGTCGGCCATATATACCTATGTTGTGGGTTCGAACCTGACCTGGGCCAGCTACACAACAATGACAACTGCAATAAACAAATAGCCGGGTGCCTGTAGTCCCAGCTACTTGGGAGGCGAGGCAAGAGAATGGCTTGAGCCCAAGAGTTTGAGGTTGCTGTGAGCTGTGATGCCACAGCACTCTACCAAGGGCAACATAGTGAGACTCTGTTTCAAAAAAAAAAAAAAAAAAAGAGGTGAAACCTAGGCACTGAAGGTTGAAGTCACCCAGTCAGTAGGAGGTACAGCCTTTGATTCCAAAGGTCTTTGTAGAATCATGTATCCAGGGAGAGGAGTTATTTGTCCAAGTAGGAGATAAGCAGGCATGAGATAAGGATTGGGAGGAAGGGAGAGATTTAAGAAGCACTTCTGAGGGACTGGATAGAGAAGAGGGAGTTGATAACTTGGCCATTTTTTGCTTATGTGGGGAACTAAATAAATAGTGACACCATTAACTAAGACCTTGAATGAAGATAAACTGGCATTGCATTTGTGTTCTGTGAAAAGCAAGAGGAAGAATCATGTGTCTTCATCTTCTATATAAAACTTATTGATAGGTTATAACTAAGACTGCCAGTGAAACTTGGAATATTGCCTGTCTGATTTCCTAGGAGAGTGAAGTATTAAGTATATATGTAACTTTAGGATAGCAAGAAATATAACTGTATACTTAACTCCCTATTTGAGAATTATTCACTAGTACCTACTCTGTTGGCTGTCAGGGATACAATGACAAAGAAGACAGACCCACACTCTTCCTTTGGAACTTATATTTAGGTAAGGGAGATAGACAATAAATGAGAAATTGAAAAATTAAGACAGCAAAAAGTGTTGTGAAGAAGATAAATGGGGCACCATGGTAGAACATGATGGTGCAGGATCCAGGTAACACAGGGCTTGTAAGACATGGAAGATGTTCAATGTTTATTCCAACTGTGATAGAAAGAAATTGATGAGTTTTGAGCAAGAGAGTGTCAGCTTAAAGTAAGTGACTGAGGCAAAGATCTCAATCAATGGAGGTTTAGTAAGCAAAAGTTGAGGATGTGCTAAGGAAAAACAGACCACAGACAAATCTGTGCCTGTTTTTCCAAAAGAGAATTTGGGAGTTTCAGTACTTAAAGGAGGATAGGACATACAGAAAGAAAAAAAGGCAGAGGCAGTAGTGAGTAGTGAGGGAAAATTGTTACATTCTTAAGAGGCTCAGGAAAATCTACTATTTACATAAGATAAGGCAAATGTTAGAAGAGAAAAAGGGAGTGAAGAAAGCATCAATTATATAGATGGCCCTGGGTAAGTGGAAGGACTTCTGATTCCACCTTATCTGTGTTCTGTACCCGCAAAGATAAACTTGTAATTCATTATTAGTGTGGAACAGAATAGACATAAGTTTTAGGAGACAGATGTAGCCTACAGATCTAAGGTTACCAATGTTTACAGCCTTGCTTATGAAAGGCCAGTGAGGGGATTCCTTACAGAATGGTAAGGAATGGAGGCAGCCCTTTACAGGTGCCTGAGGTCTTTATCTTTCTTTTGCATAAGGTGTTGGGGGAGGGGGTAGTCCTGTGGATTTTATTTTCTTTTACAGGAGTAACACAGTATGTTATGCATTTTTTGCTGGCTTACTTAAAATGTCACTACATTCAGGGCAAAATTATGGGGCCAAGAGTGGAAGCAGAAAGGTTGGTTAGCAGGGTCTCTAGGCCTTCAAACGACATGTTTAGTTGGTGCGAACAGAGCCTGCAGGCATTGGGAAGAAAATAAAATATTATTTTGAGAAAAGCTGGGGGGTGGTGGTGGTTGATGGAGAGGGATTGAGAGGAAAGGGGAGAAATCAAAGACGCCCCATAGGTTTCTAGTTGGAACTGGATAAATGGTTTTATAATTTACCAATATTACAGCAACAGGATGAGGAACAAGTTATGAAGGAAAATGATAACTAGATACATACATATATATATATATGTGTGTGTGTGTGTGTGTGTGTGTAAGCACAGAACCAAAGCTTATCAAAGAGTGTTCCAGACTGGGATTTAAAACGCTTTATTTGTATTACTACCAAGAGCAAAAACTGTTCTACACTGCTTTTTCCCATCTGCAACATAGGGAGAATCATATCTGTCTTTACTGTTTCACATATATATTGAAAAGATAAATGAGATAATATATACAAAAGTACTTTGAAGTGTTGGGAAGATAAGAATTGTATAAATCTAAGCTATCATTGTTACATCACAGGGTATGTTTACATTTTTCTTGGATCTACTCAAAGTCACAGGGGTTGTAAGTATTACCACACTTACTTTCCTTCATGTCCAGTTCCCAGAAATGAAAAGATTAATGAGCTTCTCTCTCCAACTGTCCCTTCCCCTCTAATACTCTCTTGATAGGATTTTGCAATTATTAGCATTATCCCAAACTTTTTTAGATGCTAGGAAGTGATAACTCTGCCTATGTGTCTTGGCAGATGATAACCATATCGTACTTTAATAGAGATGTACAGATTAGCATTATCCCAAACTTTTTTAGATCCTAGGAAGTGATAACTCTGCCTATGTGTCTCGGCAGATGATGAACATATCGTACTTTATTAAAGTACAGATTACAGATTTATTAAAGTACAGATGTACAGATTATAAGGAACCAGCAAGTTTTCTCATATAATTGTCCAACTACATTGAGAGTTAGGTATTATCATTATTATTTTACCATTTGACAGACAGAAAAGGGTTTAAGAAGTTAATGTAACTTGCCTAAGATTTCGTTGTTTTTTTTTTTTTTTGAAACAGAGGCTCACTATGTCACCCTTGGTAGAGTGCCGTGGCGTCACAGCTCAGAGCAACCTCCAACTATGAGGCTTAAGGGATCCTCTTGCCTCAGCCTCCTGAGAAGCTGGGAGTATAGGCGCCCACCACAATGACTGGCTATTTTTTGTTGCAGTTACCACTGCTGTTTTAGCTGGCCAGGGCCAGGTTGGAACTCGTCACCCTCAGTATATGGGATGGGCACCCTACCCACTGAGCCACAGGTGCTGCTCCAAGACTTTGTTTTACAGCTGGAGTAAGTAACATTAATAAAAGAGCTGTGTTCTAAAAAATATGGTGAACATGTGCCAGAGGCGTCCCAGCAGCTAGGTCCCAGATGATATTTCATGGGATGTGTGCTGCCTTCTTTGATTGCTGCAGTCTTGGTACACACTATCTCCAGTCCTTTGAAAACGGATGTGACGGATTTTCTTGCCTAGAGTTTCAAGGGCTGCACCATTCTGTGACCTTGTGTGCTGCTCTTTCTAAAAAACTCCAGCAAACAAAAATAAGAACAAAACAAAAATTGTCCCTAGTTCTTCAGAGTAATCACATGCTTAACAGCTCCTTCTTTCCCTTGGGAAGACAGACACCGCTCAGCTTTCCTGGGGTGAGGATGTGACCACAAGGTGCAAAAGAGGGGGCGTGGGAAGGTGGAAAGAAGACCAGACTTGGAATTCAGAGGGCCAGGCTTGGGTTTTGACTCAGTATTACTTACGTTCTGACCTGCTGAGGAAGTTAACCTATCTGAGCTTCAGTTTTTTTTTTTTTTTTTTGAGACAGAGTCTCTCTCTTTTGCCCAAGCTACAGTGCTCTGGTGTCACAGCTCATGGCAACCTCAAACTGTTGGGATGAAGCAATCCTCCTGCCATAGCCTCCCGAGTAGCAGAACGCCCGGCCAGTTTTTCCACTTTCAGTAGAGACAGGGTCTTGCTCTTGTTCAAGTTGGTTTCTAACTCCAGAGCTCAGGCGATCCTCCCACGTCGGCCTCCCAGAGTGCTGCGATCACGGGCCTGAGCCACCGCGCTTGCCCAGAGCTTCAGCTTTAGTGACTAAACTGGATGTAATAACGCTCCTGTTTGCTGACCGCTCTTCCTCTCTCCGTACTTTCAGAGTCTCCGTTTAAGACTGGGTCAGAGCTTCCCCATTCCACTAGTTCCTTCCCGGTTTCCCTCAGCTCGGACGCCCGTGTACCCGAGCACTCTGGGCTCCCATCTCCCGCGCCCCGCCTTCCGGCTCGCTGTGTCTTCCCGTATTTAGAGCAAAGCCGAGGGGAGTTGGGTTAGGTCGCGGCGCGGACGGGTCTGAGTGTAGCCTGCCCGGCACAGCCCGGCTAGCGGGGAGCGGTCCCTCAGCGGCTGTCATCTTCACATCTGGGCGACGTGCCTCAGTTCCGAACGACTCGCTGCAGCCCCCGGCTGGGGAGGGAAGCCCAAGACGCCCTGGTCGCCCCCGGCTGCGAGAGGGCGGGTCTCCCGTATCTGTGCGACCCTCTTCTCCTTCCTAGTTGTTGCCCACGTTGAGGAAAGGGCACTTGGGGTCACTCTTTGTAAATTGACAGTGATGCGTTTAGGTGAGTGACAAAATGCTAACTTGCTTTTCCTCTAAGTCGAGTCTGAAAACCTCAAACCCTGTGGACAGCGCGCTTTCCAAACTCAGTCCCCGCCGGACTCCGGGTTTGAGTTTGGGGTCGGCTGCCCCCAGCTCAGGGTCGCATCCCGGGCAGCGCCGCAGCGGACAGACGAGGGAGCGCAGCGGCCCTGTCCGGCACGTCCACCGGGGGGCTGCCGTTCGCCCTGACCACCGAGATTGCGCCCTGGAGCCGCAGGGAAGCCCCGCACAGGTTGTTGGGGGAGGGGAGTACGGCGCCCCTAGGCTCCTTCCCCCTCCGCTCCCCGCCACGCCCAGCGCCTCCCCGCGGCGACTCCATCTTCCGGGCTAGCTTTCCTCTGGGAGGAGGCGTCTGTCCCCGGACGTCTTTCTTGGTGGCCCAAGGGAACCCCGTCTACCAGACTGCGGTCTCCCTGCGTCTCCTCCGGGCGCCGTTCTTCGGCGTGCCCCAGGGTCCCGCGGGACCCGGCGCAGGTACCTCAGCCAGGGTGAGCGGGCCTCGGGAACGTCAGACCGGGAGGAGGGGGCCGCGGGTGCCTCAGACCGGGGAATAGGGAACCCCAGACCGGGAGATAGGGGGCCGCGGGTGCCTCAGACCGAGGGGGAGGGGCCCGCGGGTTCCTCACACCCGGGAGTAGGGAACCCCAGACCGGGGGATAGGGAGCCGCGGGTGCCTCAGACCGGGGAGTAGGGTGCCTCAGACCGGGGAGTAGGGTACCTCAGACCGGGGGATAGGGAGCCGCGGGTGCCTCAGACCGGGGCGTAGGGTCCCTCCGACCGGGGAGTAGGGTACCTTCGAGCCG
>CAUYPK010138567.1:0-15422 GCA_963574355.1 Loris lydekkerianus
CAAGACTTACCCAGAATCAAGTGGAAATCCTGAACAGGCCCATATCAAGTTTGGAAATAGCATCAACTATACAAAACCTCCCTAGAAAGAAAAGCCCGGGACCAGATGGTTTCACGTCAGAATTCTACCAAACCTTTAAAGAGGAATTAGTACCTATATTACTGTTCCAAAAAGTAGAAAAAGAAGGAAGACTACCCAACACATGCTCAAGGTATCTGCCAAAACACATTGGCTGGATACTACTAAATTATTAATTCAAATTGAATGCTGAATGTTTAATTCTTCATTTCTACATAACAGTCCTTTCATAGAGTAGCTGATAGACTCAATATTCTTCCTTCTTTAAGAACTGCTCTCTAAACTCAAGGTTAAATCTCCAATGGCCTTCTCTGAAGTCCATGAACCTGCCTCCCTACTCAGAGCTTTTTAAAGCAAAACTAAACTCTACTCCCCACACACTACTGCAACACATACACAAACCATCACCACCACCAATACCTTCACAACTCCTGAGTTATAGCAATTAAATTTTTCCTGGCAGTATGGAATTTTTAACTAAGATACCCAGAGAATCAAAGTCATGGAAGTCAGTTACCTTAATGATTATGGTTAATGTTTTAAAAAGTCTGTAAGGCTAACACTAAGCAAGTCTTACTCTTGCTATTAAGCTTTCTTCTAAAGTATGATACCTCCTATGCTCAAAATTTGATTTTTCTTTCTTGAAGTGTGTGAAATGCCCTGTTATCTTTCCAATATCTTTTTATTTTCATTTGACCAAACCAGAATCAGACCCTGTTTCTTACAACCAAAAGCATCTTTACCAATATAACAAAGACACCAAAATCAATAAACACAAGAACTAATAATGCCTGAAGTAACAGAATCCACTGCTTAACATGTGACATCTGAAGCCAAACCAGCTAAACATGAATCCTATCTCTGCATACTAGCTTTGAGATCTTGGACTAGTTATTTAATTTTTTATGCCCAAATTTTATCATCTGTAAAATGAGTACCTACCTTTTGGGGTAGTTAGAATGACTAAAAAAAATGAATGCATGTAAAGCTGAAAACTGTGCCTGGTACATGGCCAGGAATTACAATATGTGTATAAAAGTATAACTAATATGCTCAGAGAAATAATACAGAATACCATATTCTTGAAACAAGAATGATGCAATTTAAAAAAGACAATTAGAGAACTTGGAAATGAAATAATAGGCAGATAGAAATAAAAACATGAAGAGATGGAGTAAAAGGCATCTAAAGACAAATTAGTAATTCTTTTCTTTTTGAGTCAGGGACTCATTTAGAATGTATGAGTTTGTTTTAATTATTTAAAGTAAGAAATTTGAAAACTATCAGTACTTCTAAAATCTAAGGCATTCTTTTTTTTTTTTTTAAGGCATTCTTATTAATTATAGTTGTCACCTTTGTTAAAAACAGTGCTTTTATTAGAAGAGCCTATCCTCCCCCCAAAAGAAGTCTATAACTCATCTAATGTTACCATTACCTCCTGCAAGTATTTTTACTTAGTAAAACAACCCAATGCACAGCACTAAGGAAGCACTAAAATATCTATGGAATAAACAATCCCTTTTATGATATAACAAGTAAAATAATCTTGAAAATTTTAAATATATTTTTACATATAGACCTAATTTTTTTAAATCCATGTTTATTTCTGTAAAAAATTAAGATCATATCTATTAAATTAAAAAATTAAACAATTTTGATGTATAGAGCTGCCTACTAAGAGATGTGATCAGCTACCTTCTTAGCATCCTTGAAAGATTCCCAGAAAGGATCTCAGCCAACAATACATTCCCTACCTCCAAAAGATAACTGATAGAGCTCATTTCTGGTCCACCCAAGCAAAAAGTTAAGGGAAACAGACTAGCTAGTTGAGGCTTCTAAAAGTTGTAAGGGCCTGAGAAAGGTTGACTTTGGAGACTGAATCATGGCTGCTTTACTTCTTACTCATCTTTTGTTATAGATTAACTTATTTTCTTGTTCCCAGCTCAGATCAGACAGCACCTAGGATAAAAGACCCCTTGACTAATTACATCCTTCATGTGGAATGTTAAATATACCCTTCCCAAAAAGGAACACTGCCTATAACCAATAAATTGCTATAACTATGCACTAATTTTATAGGGAAAATGATGTAATCCTCTTAAATTTCCCTAGACCTTGCTTATAAATCATCAAATCTCTCTGCTTCAGAGGACAGATCCCATCTTTTTGAAGTCTGCCCCCATCGCACCCTGCCAGATGGCCATCCTTACATCATGAGCTCAAATAAACTCAATATCTAATCATATCAACCCAAATCTCATCAATAATATTGACAAAGAGCTGATTACCACTCCTTTGTTCTCACTCTATACCTAGTAAATATGACTGTAATTGCAGTCATCAAATTTATGTATCATCATTTATTTATGTCTTAATCTTGAACTCGGCCATGAGATCCTTGATGAAAAAAGATCATCTTATTTATGTTTGTTTCTCTACCACCAATGGTAATATTATAAGCAATTTCATCTTAACACAGATTCCTTTACCAAAGCTTCCTTAGATTAGAGTGCTTAAAGATCAAGAGTCTGCAAACTATGATGGAGGAGGTGGGGACTAACTCCAGCCTGCAGCGTGTTTGGCATAGCCCCTAAGCTAACAGTGTTTCTACATTTTTAAATGGTTGAAAAAAAAAAAAATCAAAGAATAAGCTTGTCACATGTAAAAACTATATGAAATTTAAATTTCAGTGTTCATAAATAAAGTGTTACAGAAAACAGCCATGCTCATTTATGTATTTATTGTCTATGACTACTTTTGCACCACATGTGAGAGTTAAGTTATTGAGAGACTATACAGTCTGCAAAACCTAAAATGTTTACAATACGGCTCTTTACAGAAAAAGTTTGCTAACTTTTGTTATGAGCTTAAAAAGGAAGGAGGGGAAGTAAGGAAAGTGGAATATTCGCTTCATATCTAGTGCAGGAATTATGCACCAAATATTATGAAACAAAAAAAGACAGTTACTAACTTTGCAGATAGATAAAATTTAGTATTATGTGATAAGTGTAATTGAGGAAAAGAATGGAATGGAATTTCCAGGTAGAAAGAATGGAAAAGCTAGACTTCCAAAAAGAGCTTGACTTGTGTAAAGAAAAGGCAACACTACAGCAGAGGTAAAAGACAAAGTTAACTGAAGAAAGAGGTGATGACATATGTTTTAGATAACACTGTAAAGGCAGTCACTGGAAAATTATAAATACCTTCTATGCAAAGTAAGACACCCATATATTTCCTCTACTGTACTTTTTCACACCAAATTTGTAACTGTTTAATTTGCTGGCAATCACCTATTTCACTAGTCCATTCACTCTCCCAATCCCCAAACCTGAAAAGCTTCCATCTGTAGTATCACTCTCAGGATTGTGACCTTGATTCCTACTTCACTGAGAAAACTGAACTATTCAGAAGACACTTCCAAAATCTGCCCCTATTCTTTCTATACAGCTGTCTACATCTGTGTCTAAAGTAACATTATCCATTTCAACAATGTGCCATTTCAGCTTAAACTGAAGACAATTTTAATTAGAACTCTGAACTAAAAAACGTAAATAGAATTTGGTATTAGCTATACTTTTATTTTTTCTATTTATTGATTGATTGACTGAAACAGATTCTCACTCTGTCACCCTGTGTGGAGTACTATGGCATCAACAGTTCACGGCAACCTCCAACTCTTGGTCTCAAGTGATCCTTCTTGCCTCATCCTCCAAAGTAACTGGGACTACAGGCATGTACCCCAACACCCAGCTAGTTTTTCTAATTTTAGCAGAGACGGGGTTTCACTCTTGTTCAGACTGGTTTATTTTCTTTGAAGGAGATTAAGAACATGTCTGGTGCCTGTAATCCTAGCACTCTGGGAGGCCAAGGCGGGTGGATTGCTTTGAGCTTACAGGTTCCAGACCAGTCTGAGTAAGAGGGAGACCCTCTCTCGAAATATAGCCGGGCATTGTGGCAGGCGCCTGTAGTCTCAGCTACTTGGGAGGCTGAGGCAAGAGAGTCACTTGAGCCCAAGAGTTTGAGGTTGCTGTGAGCTATGATGCCACCGAACTCCACAGAGGGCAAGAAAAGTGAGACTCTGTCTCAAAAAAAAAAAAAAAAAAAAAAAGAACATATCTAGCACATGAAAGAAATTCTAACCCAACTCCATCATTGGCTTCTCAATAAAATAAAAGCACTATAAAATATTCCTCTTACCTTACAAATTAAAAATGCTCTCATCTTCTCTACTGTTTTTAAGTTTACTGAAGCTGATGCAAAACAAAATACTAGTTGTCAATATAACTTAATATAAATTTTATCACAGTATTTCTTGCTGAAAACCAAAATAATGCATTGGTACACAAATCACAAGTTATCCAATAATCTTCCTTACATATGCTTCTAAAAGCTTGTGCTTAAAACTATTTTTAATTCAACTAATTCACATAAAGACATGATTTCATAGACTATTACAGAATTCTTTCATATAATCACTCTCAAACTCCAGAGTGTGTTACCCAAATTGCTAAACCAGGTTCTTATCTCACAAAGTTGAAAAATGAATTCACTGACAGAGAGAGATGGCAAGTGAAGCAAAAATTATTAAGGGAAAACAGGAAAGCTCTCACCAGAGGGTCAGGGGTCCCAAAACTGGTATCCGTAAAAGCTAAATGTTAAAATGGTTATATATGTGTCTAATCTTATCTTTCTCAAGCACAAGGAAGTGGGAAGTATGTTCCATAGAAGGAACATAATTCTGGCGCCAAGAGCCTAAGATTTAAAAGTAAAACGAAATCTACTGTATGTCATGAGGCTTCTACAAACTGGTTACAAATCTCCCTGTTTACTTATGACTTTGAAGGAATGTTTTGGTGTGGTTTTAAACGCAAAGCCTACCTTCCTGACATCTGGGCTGCCTAAAGCAGCTGCGTGCTTTGACCTCAGCTGCCTCAAACACCCTGTGACTCTTGCCTCCTCAAAATTATAAATTGTATTCGTCTTGGTACTCTCGGAACACGGTAGTATAATACGCGGAATATAAAAGACACACAAGCAACACGTAATGTATTAATAAATGTGCTCTGATAGTCAATATAAGAATTCTCTCTACTAAACCCTGTTTGAACAGCACATAATGAAAAACAAGTGCCTGTTTAGACTGATTTTAACACAAACTCCCTCAAAACCCTAACTGCCCTCTAACAATGTTGTCTCTTATAGAATCCCTCCCCCCCCCAAAAAAAAAAAGACAAAAAGGTAATAGTGTTCTCTGGGCAAACACAAAATGTAGTGGATAAAGCACCAGCATCCCTGGGTTGAAATCTCAGTTGCACTTTTTTTTTTTCCCCCTAATTGCGACCTTAACAAGTTACTTAACCTCCTTGCAGCCCGTTCTCCACATCTGGCTTAAGCAGAGGAAATAACAGCGGCAACCTCACGAGCTAAGGCGTAACGGAGCTCCTTGCTGGAGTCCCGCGAATACTTGTCTCCCCTACAATCCCTCGGAACGCCTCGGCAGAGGGTAAACAAGTTATCTCTGCTGTATCTCTGGGATGCGTCTGTGCACAGAGGAGCGCCGGCACCAGCCCGGAGAGCCCCTCCCTCGGCCGCCCGTCTGCAGCCGGGCCCTCCGCACCCGCCGCCAGGTCTGCACGCCCGAGCTCGGGGCCGCTTCCTCCCGAGACCTGCGCCTTGTCCCTCCCGCACTCCCGTGCACACGCTCCATCCCGACCAGCACCCAACCCCCAAGGAACAGCAAGTGCTCATTACGCAGTCGTGCGCAGGGAGGTCTACTTTAGCAACGACTGTTGTTGTTTTTTTCCGTCTCTCTCTAACGATGCTCTAAAGTGAGCACTGGCTCGACCGCGTCCAACCAACTGCGGCGCGGCGGGACAGCGCCGCCCGACCCGGGTCCCGGGGGTCCCCGCGGGTGTCCAGAGTCCCGACACCCACCCAGCACCCCGCACGCGGGGAAACCGCGCTTCCTCCGCCCGGCCTGAGGTTACTCTGCGGGATCCCCTCCGCTCGCCGCCTCCGCCCCCTGCCCAGCCCGCGGCGCCCCCAGCGCCTCAGACCCCGACTTCCCCTTCCTCCCGCCGCGACCTCACTCGCCAGCCCCTCCGCAGACACCTGCCGCCGCTGGTCCCGACCCCTCGGTCCCCCCGGGCCGGCTTGCCCCAGGCCTCCAGCGCCGCTGCCCGCGCCGCCCTCCTCACCTCAGGCCCGGAGCCGCAGCGCCGTCAGGCTCGAGCGCTCGGTCTGCGGAGACCGGGCGGGTGACGAAGCTCTCCAATGAGTCAGGGCGCGCCCCCGCCCCCGCCGCTCGGCCCCGCGCACCGGCGCTGGCCGGATCGGCAGCGCGCCTGTACGGGAGAGCGCGCAGCGCCGAGGTCGTGCCCCGCCTCCCGCCAGACGCACCTGAGGGCGAGGCTCCTGGGAAACGCGGACCCGAGTACGGGCGCGCTCCCGCCGCTTGGCCTCGCGGGCGCGCTCCCGCCGCTTGGCCTCGCGCGCCCCGGCCCACGCAAAGCGCGCCGCGCGCCCGGAAGGGGAACGCACCTGGGGGCAGGGCGAGGGCGAGCGCGGACCCTGCGCGCTTACCTGTGCCGGGGTCTCTGGAGCCAGGCCTCGAGGTTCACCCCCAGAGCCTCGGGCGGCTCGGATCTTCCTCCTCGGTGACGGGCTAGCCTCTGTCTCCCTTGAAGCACCAGCAAAAACAACGGGCTTGAAGTCAGGGGCTGGAGTTTGAGTCGCAGGCCTGCCGCCTTAATCTAGACAGTGACCTTGGCCCGCGGCTCGCTCTCCGCCTCCCTAGCTGAACCTAGTTTTAAAAATCCTTTATCTCCTTGCTGGCCTGAGCATAGGCCTCGCTGATACCGCCTTTCTACCTCGTCCGCAGCGTCTGGAATGCTGTGTCCCCATTTCCATAACTGCTGCCAGTTCACCAGCTTCACGCTGTCTTAGGCCCTCTGCAGACTGAGGGTGCTTATAGTTCCTGAGTTGTCCTTATCAAAGTCAGAGAATGTGGCAGAACTTGAGTTTTCCAAATGGCGTGAGACATACAGCTTCTGTGACAGGTTGTATACAGCACTTATTTCGCTAAAAATAGAAGGTTTTAAATTTCGTTACTCAAAAGTGACTTAAATAGTAGTCAAACGTTATCACGGGGTCATACCTAAGACATATAATGCACAAATTCCGAGTGAAGGGCAAAGTCATAACTTCAACCTGAAATGTACAAAACATATTTTGAAACCAAAACGTGTATACCCCTGTGATATTCTGAAATTTAAGAGGGAAAAAAAGTATGGGGCAAAGAAACACAGCACTAACATTAAATATTTTCCTTTCCAGATTTCTGTATGGTCACATTTTCTTGAACAAAGACTTAAAAAAAAAATCCAAAACTGTCAATTCCATGTAATTCTTTTTTCATTAAATCATAACTCTGTACATTTATAGGATAGTGTGTGCTGATTTGATATACAATGTGGAATGCTTACATCAAACTGATTAATGTAGCCATCACTTTACTTACTTTTTTGTTGTGATGAATTCTACTCCACTCTTAAGAGATTTGAAATGTGCCATTGCATTGTGCACGAGGTCCCCCAAATTCTATCCTCCCACCCCTCCTGCTCTTCTCCCTCCTGTTCCCTCTTTGTTTCTGGATTATAATTGTATTTTATCATTCTTATGAATGTGTGGGTGATTATATATTCATTTCATAATAGTATTGAGTACATTGGATACTTTTTTCCCCCATTCTTGAGATACTTTACTAAAAAGAATATGTTTCCGTTCTATTCAAGTAAACATAAAAGATGTAAATCTCCATCCTCTTTTGTAGCTGAGTAGTATTCTATGATACACATCTACCAAACTAATGCGGCCTTTTTGGAACGAAGTTTGAAGAATCCTCAAGGAATTAAAAGTAGACCTACTGTTTGATCATGCAATTCCTCTGCTAGGTATCTACCCAGATAATCAAAAATCATTTTACAACAAAGACATTTGCACCAGAATGTTTACTGCAGCCCAAATAGTAGGGCTATTCATAATTGCCAAGTCATGGAAGCAGCCCAAATGCCCATCAACCCACGAATGGATTAACAAATTGTTGTATATGTATACCATGTAATTTTTTTTAACTTATCTTTGTTTTTTCTGCTTTTCAAATTTAAACCAAATCTCCCCAACAGCCACTTGCTCTCTGTTAGTAAACTCTAAACACATCCAAAATCAAGAAATTAAGTTTTGCTTACCCTACTGAATATGAATTAAATAAGAATGTTTATTTACCTACTAGAGGAGGAGGGTCCAGCCACCTGTCACTGTCAGCCAAAATGCAGAGAGGGGGATAAGACCACCAAACTTTGTCAGCAGCTCTGTGATTTTAGAGAACAGTAGCTTCTCCAAGACTGTTCTCTTCCTCCATTTCCAAAATCACAGTTTTATACATAATGGTTCACACCAAAGAACACACTAATTCTTACTTTAAATAATAAACTGCACAACTCGGTGACAAGCTATTACAAAATTTCCAATTCAAAAGGTAATCCTCTAAACTATTCAAGATGGGCATCTTTACGGTGGGAGCTAAATTTACCAAACAATAAGAATGGCCAACAGGGGGTGAAGGTCACTTAGGACCAGGTCGGCTGTGTCAGGTAGGTCTAGCCTAGCTGACTCACTCTTATTCTCTTTCCAGGTGCTTTCAGAGTCTTCAGAATCCATGATGATTAAAAGATCTGACAGTGGAAATGTGGGAGAAAAGGAACAAAAATGTCTGAGAGACTGAGGATGAAACAGAAGGTTAAAGAAGGCTGTGTAAACTAAATGAAGGCTCCCCCTGAGGGGCTAATTTATGAACCCCTTCTTGGCCAGGAATCCCCCAAACAGAGTTTCTAGCCATGAGAAAAGAGATCAGACCTCCCTCATCATGCCCCCCTTCGCTTCTCAGAGATGTCTTTTGTTCGCTTGTTTTTGAGACAGACTCTCACTCTGTTGCCCTGCAGAGTGCCTTGGCATCTTCACAGTTCACAGCAACCTCAAAAACCTGGGCTCAAGGCAGCACCTGTAGTGCAGTGGGTAGGGCACCGGCCACAGACACTGAGGCTGGCAGGTTCGGACCCAGCGCAGATCAGCTAAAACAATAATGACAACTGCAACAACAACAAAAAAATAGCCCAGCGTTGCAGCAGGCACCTATAGTCCCAGCTACCTGGGAGGCTAAGGCAAGAGAAGCGTGTATACCCAAGGGTTTGAGGTTGCTGTGAGCTGTGATGCGATGGCACTCTACCCAGGGTGACAGCTTGAGTCTCTGTCTAAAAAAAAAATCTCCTGGGCTCAAGTGTCCCTCTTGCTTCAGCCTCCCAAGTAGCTGTGACTACAAGTGCCCGCCACCACCACATCAAGCTAATTTTTCTATTTTTAGTAGAGACAGGGTTCTCTTCTTGCTCAGGCTGGTCTCCGACTGCTGACCTCAAAGGATCCACCTGCCTCAGCCTCTCAGACTGCTAGCATTACAGGTGTGAGCCATCCCACTGGGCCTTGAAGATGTCTTTTCTAACTCATTAACAGGCCTAAGGCTATGTAAGACATCCTTGCACATCCTCACTTATACTACTCACCGCTTGAGTGGGTCTGGTACTTTTGTCTCTGATTAACAGACCCTTTATCTTAAGCATCCTTTTCATTGACTCCTGGTCTTTTAGACAAAGCCTAACTCTTTCAGCCAATTGTCAATCAAAGAATCTTTAAACCTACCAAGAACCTGTAAGCCGCCCTGTTTCTAGATGTCCCAACTTTTTGAGCCAAACCAATGTATGTTTCCCATGTATTGATTTATGACCTCAACTATAATTCCTGTTTCCTTAAAATGTATAAAACCAAACTGGAACCCCACCACTGCAAGTCCCCTTGCTCAAGGCTTCTTAGGTATGGCTCTGGGACATGGTCCTCAAATTTGGCTCAGAATAAATCTCTGTAAATTATTTTACAGAGTACAGCTTCTTTTCCATCAACAACAACTAATGGGAACTATTCATGATATACTTTACCTCTTTTTGAAATATCTAAAACATTTTCATTACAAATTCAGAAGAATGTATGCCCAATGGCCTAGTAAAAAACATGATAGATACACTTGGCAAAAATGTTACTGAACTATATTTTCATGCCTACTTCCCAAAGGCATGTCTCAGTACTGCTCTTTAAAAGAGGATACCCGGGGAAAATGAGGTCTGAGAGAACAGACATCTTCTCAGGGAGGTCCAAGGACACACCTGTAACAGGAATTTGTAGAAACTTAACTTCCTGGGACCTGGAAACGAACACTTGCTTGAGCTTCTGTAAAAGCCCAAGCCCACCTTCTCCAGCTCAATTCAAACTGACCCATGAGCAAGGTACCTGTGAACAAAGAGCCCTTGACTGGAGATAAAAGAGAAAAGACAGAGCCAGTGAGAGAGAACGCGGCCGTTTTTGGACTTGAGTCCGCTGTGGCTCTGCCGGCGAATCCAAAGCCCTTCCTTCATAATCTTGGTATTCTGGTGATTCTCTCTCTGCTCTGGGCCCTCATCTTCCTGCAACACTCTTAACCTACTTTAACTTCAGAAGTCTACTCAACCCTACAACTATTTTAGGCATTCGTTTCCTGTGTTCCTTAGCCTCATAATGTTTTTTTGTAATTATCTGTTTATGCTTCTACTGTTGCTTCAAAATGGCATGACCAAAACCTAATTGTTTCCCCCAGAGTAAATGATATTTTTATGATATCTAATATTATAATTTTTTTATTTCCAATTCACGCGAGGCTACACATTTTTGGGTTACATTGTTCTCACTTCCAAGGTAAAGTTCAAGTTGCAGTACAGCCCTTCCCCCAGGAGGTGAGCTGAACACACTCACATTGTGCACATTAGGTGAGATCCCACCAATCACCCCTCCACCTCCCTTTTCTCTTCCTTTTCTCTCCTTTCCTTGCTAGGCTATATTTGTGTTTTATAGTTCTTGTGGTCGTTATTATATATTAGTTTCGTATTAGTATTGAGCACATTGGGTATTTTTTTTTTTCCATTCTTGAGATACTTTACTAAGAAGAATGTATTTCAACTCCATCCAGGTAAACATAAAAGATGTAAAATCCCCATCTTTTCTTATGGGTGAATAGCATACATATGCCACAGTTTGTTAATCCATTCATGGGTTGGTGGGTATTTGGGTTGCTTCCAAGACTTGACAGTTATGAATTGAGCTGCAATAAACATTCTGGGCTCCACGCCCGTAGCTCAATAATTAGGGCGCTAGTCACATACACCAAGGCTGGTGGGCTTGAACCCGGCCCAGGCCTGCTAAACAACAATGACAACGACAACAACAAAAAAATAGCCGAGTATTGTGGCAGGTGGCTGTAGTACCAGCTACTTGAGAGGCTGAGGCAAGAGAATCGCTTGAACCCAAGAGTTTGAGGTTGCTGTGAGCTGTGATGCCATGGCACTCTACCGAGGGTGACTCTGTCTCAATAAATAAATAAATAAATAAATAAATAAATAAATAAATAAATACATAAATAAGCTAGTGCAAATATCTTTGTGATAAAATGATTTTTATTCTTCTGGATAGATAACTAGGACTGAAAGATTGGGATCAAATGAAAGTTTGACTTTTAGTTCTTTGAGAATTCTCCATACTTCTTTCCATAAAGGTTGTATTAGTTTGCAATCCCACCAGCAGTATAGAAGTATTACCTTCTCTCCCCATCCACACCGTCATCTGCAGATTTGGGACTTTCTGGTGTGGGCTTATCTTACTCGAGTTAGGTGATATCTCAGAGTCAAAACCTAATTCTTCTCTAAAACTCTCATCACACCAGGCGACGTGATCTCACTCTCCTTTCAACTGCACACATGCTACCATGTTGTTTACATCATTTTACTTATGTACTATCCTTGAATTAAACTGTAAGTGGTCTGAAGTCAAAAGCTTTTTCTTGGCTCAGCACTACATAGACAGGTGCTGGTGGGTTCAAACCTGGCTAGTGCCCGCCGAACAACAATGACAACTACAACAAAAAAATAGCCAGGTGTTGTGGCAGGTGCCTGTAGTACCAGCTACTTGGAAGGCTGAGAGTTTGAGGTTGCTATGAGCTGTGACACCATGGCACTATGCCGAGGGGCAACATAATGAGACTCTGTCTCCCACCCACCCCCCAAAAAACAAGCCTTTTCTTATACCAATTTAAATTTCCTGGTCTTTTGCATCATACTTTATAGTAAATGTTGTTGATTATGTTATCAATGAGAAAATATGTCTATGAGAAAGATTATGCAAATGTTATCATCATCCCCCCAAAATGTCAGCACTCACTCAACAAAATCTAGTCATAGAAAGTGAAGATGTCAAATTCTTCTTATAGGATGAACGACAAAATTATGATGGTTATATAGTTGTGGGAATGATATAATAGAATACTAAATAAGACCTTTTAATAAAAAATTGCTACAAATTAATATACGGGCTATGACATATTTTACTGTCTCTTTGAGCAGGTTATTTGTCAAACTGTATCTCATAAGCAATTTAGCCACATAATCTCAATCCAAATTTCCATAGTTACCAGATCCCGGTACTATATAAGCAGCTGCAGGGAAGATGTTCCTCCCTGAGCTTTTGTATCTAGGAAATAGAAGCAGGCCACACTGCTGGGTTGTCATGGTGGCAACCCAAATCCCCACATCTCATTAACAAATATTTTACACAAATCAGATGGGAATACACAAGTCAGAGGAGTTGCAGACTGAGATTTAACAAGTTGCCTACCTGTACAAAATTAACAGTGAACTGGAATTTTGACAGTATTTAATGCAGAGAAAAATAATTAGCCTTGCTACCCTAACTACCAACCTATAATCTAACATGCTGGGGGAAAATGGGTTCTACTTGTGTTGCTCTCTATTTTCTAAACACCAAAGCCTTATTTAATGGATTTTCTATTGAGTTTTGCCAAAATAAAGAGTAAAATTATTAAATTGTTACAACAGTTTTTCCTGTGTCAAGTTAGTACATTAGTTTGCACGACTAACAATACATTGAAAATTATGTGGACATTTTAAATGTTATTATTAAACACTATTTTTATTTGTTTTTAAACATTTAACATTTCTATAAAGCTAAAAAAGATACCAAGGGTAGGGCAGCACCTGTGGCTCTATAAGTAGGGAGTTGGCACCATATACCAACGGTGATAGGTTTGAACCCGGCCCTGGCCAAACTGCAACAAAAAATAGCTGAGCATTGTGGTGGGCACGTGTAGTCCCAAGTACTCGAGAGGCAGAGGCAAGAGAACTGCCTAAGCCCAGGAGTTGGAGGTTGCTGTGAGCTGTGATGCCATATCACTCTACTGAGAGTGATAAAGTGAGACTCTGTCTTAAAAAAAAAAAAAAAAAAGATACCAAGGGAAGTGATATGATCTCTAAATTCAGGCTTTAAATTAGGTAAAATTCCAAAGAATTTCAAATGGCTACTTTTGTTTAGAACAAAGTAAGACAATGAAATGGAGCCGTGGCTGACACAGTAGATGAGGAATCAAGCATCTTTGCCAATAGAATATATCAAATGTGGTTGAAATTGTTATTAAATAATTTAAGAAATGATTAATTAATGATTGGTGGAGAGTTACATGGGAGAGATTAGAGAAGGCAGTTTCAGTTTGTTTGACTTTCATTACTACTACTAATATAATTATTATAATACTATTGTTTATATTATAACAAAAACTTTCAAGTATTTTATCCTATTTGTTTCTCCAAAAAGAAAAATTAGTCAAGAAGATTGATATTTGAAGAATGTCCAACCAAATTTAATATTTAAAAATCAACCAACCAACAAGTACCTACCAAGTGCATAATATTCTTGCTTAATAAGAACCTCAACTTTCCAGGTGAAAAGATAAAAAAAAGTCAATTGTTATGAGGGACAAAATATAATTAAAAAGCATAAAATAGGCTGGGCATGGCAGTTCACTCCTATAATCCTAGCACTCTAGGAGGTCAAGGCAGGTGGATTGCCTGAGCTCAGGAGTTCAAGAACAGCCTGAGCAAGAGCAAGACCCCCATGTCTACTAAAAATAGAAAAACTAGCTGGGCATGGTGGTAGATGCCTGTGGTCTCAGCTACTTAGGAGACTGAGGCAACAGGATCACTTAGGGTTGCTGTGAGCTATTCAGCACATTCAACCCCAGGGTGACTGAGTGAGACTCTGTCTCAAACAAACAAACAAACAAACAAACAAAAAAGAAACCCAGCATCAAACAAGGGAGGATAATATCTGTTCCACTGTTAAATTATATGGCATAAATTATAAACTTGTAAAGAGAAATCGTGAAGACCTAGAGTTACCTGGTAACTTCAAAAGGAAAAGATCGGGAAATTGGTTTACTTAGAATAAAGAATGTTTTAGAGGGCAGAGGGAAATAAGCCTTTACAGTTCTTATAAACACAAAGTTTGCAATATACCTAAAAGAATAATGTAAAGATGAAAGAGAGTACTGGCGAAATTAGTGTTTTCTTCCCCTCTTCAATCAAGAAGATGGACTTTAATGGGTACAGGCAAAACAACACAGAAAGAGAACTGAAACTTGAGACAGGTGAGGAGGTAGTGAGAGAACCTCTATCGGTTTCAAATAAGGTCATGTTTCCAGGCACAAATTACATCCCACAGCTGTTTATGGGTAACCTAAAACCCACTGCTGTTCTAAGAAACTGCAAAAAATGAAAAGGATGAGAGATCACCTGCTTTTCAATAAATATTCAAAAGGTAGGCTGTGAAAACTAGAGAGCAGAAAAATAAAATTTTAGAGTATGTAATTAAATGGATTAAAGAGTTGGGTGGTCTCTAGGAACCAGACTAAAAAAATGAGACCAGTCCTACATAGCATACTTTTTTTTATTTGACCTTATAATTAAGATGAAATTTTATAGCCATGATATAAATTAATTTAGTAAAGCATTCAATCCAGTCTTTTATGATACTTTTGTGGGTAAGACCCTAAGTGAGAGCTTGACAGAATGAGATAAATTCAGTTAGTTGGATGATTATATGCAGACTTTTATTCATATTTTTTTTTAATTTTTTGAGACAGAGCCTCAAGCTGTCATCCTGGGAAGAGTGCTGTGACATCACAGCTCACAGCAACCTCAAACTCCTGGGTTCAAGCAATTCTTCTGCCTACTCCTCCCAAGTAGCTGGGAGTACAGGCACCGGCCACAACGACCGGCTATTTTTTTTTTTTTTTTTTTTTTTTTTTTTTTTTTTGTTTGCCGCCACCATTTTTGTTTGGGCGGCCCGGGGGGGTGTGAAAACGC
>CAUYPK010138568.1:0-13119 GCA_963574355.1 Loris lydekkerianus
TATATTATGTGTTTAATATATTATTGTTAAAATTATATGCTTTTGTGTGAGTGTTTGTCTGTTTTGGCAGGTCACTGCGTGGTGTGGCTCTCTGACTCTCACAGTTTAAAATTTTGGCTCTTTGTGTTCGCCACCCCTGCCATACATTAACAGGCTTAAAAAAATCTTACGTGTTAAAGTATGGGGGGGAACAGGTGGGGGTGGGGGTGTGTGGTGTTCGTGTTTGCCCTTATACTCGACAAGAATGTAAAAACCCTCCGGCTGTCCTGACCGAACAAACTTTGAACTTGTCCAATTTTCTCTGTATCTGAGAAAAGCTCAGAGCTTCACTAGAAGTTGGGTGTGAATCTATGTTATTAATATTGACGGCTTCCTCTCAATAAGTTCTGGAATCTATTCTTGACTACTGGGAAAATCAATGGCAAATATAGAGCGCTTCAACTTTTGTTAAGCCTACTATTTTCAAACCATTTTCACTGCTATTATCTCATTTGATCTGATGCCAACCTAGTGGAGGCTACACAGAGAATGTCACTAGCAGAGAAAAAGAGAGGATCGAGGCTTCTAGCGGCTGTGCCCGCCCAGAACGTCTTATTTGCTGCTGACATCCTAAGAGGCAAAACCCTGACTCACCTCCTTCCACCCTTTTGGGGGGCTCAATGGTGATTGCTGGAAATGTTGCTTTAGTCCTCCCTTTGCTGGTCAGGCCTCCAGGGAGCCACGAAGCCACCAGCTGAAGGTTATCTGCAGAGTGTTCATGCTTCCTCCCTGCTTGTAGCAGAGTGGAAAACGACAGGGGGAAAAGGACAGCACATGCATGCAGCTGCAAAAAGTCTAGGCTGGAAACCTCATGCCTGCTCTCCTTACCTTCATTGTAAAGATTTGGGAGAAGGGTATTAAGAGTAAAGAACATGGACACTTAAAGAAACCGTGAGAGAGGTGAAGTCTCCCCTCTCTCGAAAACTCAGTTCTTAATCAGTGAATTGAAAATTCAGTATTGAATCAGTGAATTAAATAATTCAATAGTCATTAACATGAAGAAGTTCAACAGAATCTTGCGGTTGGTCTCTGAACAGGATATTCACAGTGTGAAAGACAACTGGGGGGGGGAGGGCAAACTTTGGGTGCAGCTGAATTTGGTCAGAATGGTGTACTTAGATTGATATCACACGGCTGGCAATGTTTGTTGGTAGTTGAAAAACTCCAGGTGAGAAGATACTATCATTTCACCACCAGCCACTGATGGTATTGAACTCTGTTATTTATAAGCCATGAACATAGATATATGTTTTTCCTTTTCATGAATGTAGTCCGGGAAAAATTTAAGAACCAAAGAGGATGTCATCTCCAAACACAGAGGATGTCATCTCCAAACACACACACACACACACACACACACACACGGGAGACTTGTTTAGTCACCAGACGGCAAGAGTATCAGATGAGCTGAAAAGCTGTTTGATTCACCTCCATGGGCTCACGAGAGACCAGAAACCCAGAAGGTCTACTTTCTGTCTCCTTATACAAATATCTATCTTGGCTCCATCCAGCCCATCTGTTTCAGACTTTCTGAACTCTGACAAAACAGTGTAGCCTTAGCTAGGTGCAGAAACAGAAAAATCAGAGCCAGTCTGTTTCGTCCTGTGTCTAAAATTTGTAGGTGGACATGGTATCATGCGTATAGGACGCTAAATAACAGTCTTACATCACAGAAAGAGTGTGTCCCTTTTGTGAGATACCAATTTTTTTTTTTTTAATCTAAGTGAAATAAAGGACACACACACCTTTAATTAAATAGAATACTTGAAAACATAGCAATCCTTTCAGTAATACTCTGAGACTGGAAACATTTTCAGTCTCATTAGCTGAGGTACGTTTGCCTGGGTAGATTGTGTGTACTACACCGTGAAGGACCAGACCGCATGTGAGATAATGGAAACAACACTGATGTGGAGTCAAGACGACTGAATTTTAATCCCAGATCTTCTACTAACAGCACCTAAGACCCTCTCAGTTCACAGGTTCCTCATTTCTCAAAGTAGACAAGGTGTAATTCACTGTCAACGTCAATACCAGCTATAAAGTCTTCTGGGTCACTCACCCTGGGCACATCCTTCCTTAGTCAAATTAAAGCCTATTATGCTGATTTGTTTAAACAAAATGGACCTGACTTGATAAAGGAAAACTGTATCAGGAGCAATGCCTTCCCTTCTCCTAGGGAACAGAACTTTGCTGACCTTAAATGAGATCGAGGGTTGGGACTTTAAAGCTTCTTTTGCTCTTCCCCACACTCCCAGGAGAAAACATCCTGTAGGACAGAAACTTCCCTCTCCTCTGGCTTTTAATGATATTTGCATTGGGTATTTCCTCAAATAAATCTATAATATGTATTGCCCCAGTTTTAAAAATTGTACATTTCTGAATTACCACAGAACTTGCACTTTGTCGTGGACTCTGTAAGGAAAGAAAGACGAGAAAAAAAGGAACAAAAATTGGAAGAATCTTAACAATGGTGATAATCTGTGCATCAAAATTTCCCTTCACTTGGAAAATCCATTTAGTTATGTATAATCATCATATCTTGATTCCTTTTTAATTGAGAGCTAACTCTACAATCCTCCACTTACACCCTAATACCTCTGTAGCAAAGACAAGGTTGTATTTAGTTGCTCTCCATTAAGAATGTAATTTTGCACAGAGAAGCAATAGGTATAAATATTCAGTGATGTTCAAAAGAGCATGCCTTAAACTTGTGTTTCTTTAATTAGAAAAAAAAATCTGCAATTTTTTTCATGTAACAGTCTTTCTATATTACCCATTCAGCCTTGGTTATTAATAAGAACTAGTGGTAAAACTATAAATTTTTCTATAAAATGAGAAAAAGTATTCTTTTATTCTATGTACATTCTGTTCTTTATGCCTCTAAATTTCATAGCTTGTAATAAACACATAATATTAGGATATTAATAGAATTTTAAATATATTGATTGAGAGAAACATTTCTAAAACCCCATTTTTATATAATAATTTGTCCAACATTCTATTTGAATTTGACCATTATCTATTTTTCATGGTACAAAGAAATATAATCCAACCAAATTTATTATCGGAGCTTAAACTTTTTACTTCTGATATGAGAGTATTTTAATTTTATTACTTATATCATAGTGGTACAATTTATTGGAGGAAAAATGTTATAAAAGTCTAAAATAACATTGTTATTCCAACATATCAAAAGACTGTTCCCTCTAAACCTGTTACTTTGTGGTTTTGTGTTGGAGAGCTTTTCACTTATTTAACCAAAACCGAAATAGCAATTTCCAACAAAGATTCGATTCAAACAAGTTCCATAAAATGCACATTTTATTCTATATCATGAAAAAATATCCACATTTAAATAACTGTGAAAAAAAAAAAAGCAAAGTTAATCCTCCCTGATGAAATAAAGTTTATTGTGCTGAAACCCAGAATTCTTTTGGGTTAGAAATCTTTCACCTGCCAATTCACTTTTTAAAATGACTATTTCTTGAGAATAAACTTTAAATAAAGTGATAATCACTACAAACTTCCCAGAAGTGATCAAATTTTGATCACAAGTATTTCAGAATTAACCCTAAAGTCACAGTTATAATGCTTACACACATCCTTTCAGCAATCAGGTGACAGGCCAACAGTACATACAAAATTTTTATATTATACACTGCAATATCTTTGAGCAGAAACACAATCTGCTTAGCATGAGTTAGGTTTTGAAAAGAGCAGACAAGTACTGCTTAGCGTCATGGTATTAAAAAATCTCACATGAAGTCCCTGTATTGTTTCCTTGGTCAATACATGAATTAATTATTTCCAGTGAATTAACCCTTAACGAGAGGTATTTTTAATAACTGAAAATGTTCACAAATACAGATGCTGTGAAAAAAACATTTAAGAATTTGCAAAATTAATTCCCATAAGAACCTAAGCATTATAGTCAGGAATTTACATTATAGTATACAAAATGCTGCAACTAATGTAAACAGTCACTAGAACATACAATTAAAAAACTGTAGTTTGCAATATTTCATAAATGTGCATGTTTTCATTTGTGTTGCTTGAGTACCAAGAACTTCTAAAAGTCATTTCTCTTTCAATAACCTACAATGGATATTTTAGGGTAAAAATGGTTCTAACCTGGTTTCCAATTTCAATGTGATAATCTTTTAAGAAATCTGTTCCTAATATGAAAAGCAGTGTTCTCTCTCGCTAGGTTGAATACCTAGAAAAGAGGTTCTAAGGTGGAAGGCAGCTGCCTGATGGGAGATACCAACGCAGCTACAAGGAGCCACAGGCCCACGGGGACCCCCTGTCTGACAAAGGATCACGAGAACCACATGTGAAAATATCACTGCAGAGGTCAAAACGCAATACTTGCCTCTATTTTTTTCTAAAAATAAAATGTTAAGTAACCTTTATTTTTAAAGTAAAGTGTGTTTGGGTTGTATGCTGACAATTCATGGCTATGACATAACATACCAATATTAAAGACTCAAGTCTATCAAACTTTCTTGGACATGGAATTAGCAATGAATCTTTTTTTGTGTGTGTGATTGTGCATAGTTTTTCTGGCTAGCTATTCTTTCTCAATCATGGCCTCATCAGGAAACTTTTCCTTCATACTTTCATTGGGAAAGTTGAGGAGCAAAGGAGGGTTCTGTGACACCAACAGTTCTGTGATCAATGATTGTGTTCACATGGCTCAGTTCTGTGATCAATAACTGTCTTTACATTGCTCCTTTCACATGGACCGATTTCCCTACATTACTCAGTGAAGGAGTCTGACCTTGGAAAGAAGTTAAATTTTACATTATCAAAGACAGTTTAGCAGAGAATGAGGATAAAATATTTTGACAATGAAAGACTTTAATTAGTTATTAGGGATACTCCATCTGGCTTATTCAAGCATTAGGGTGAATATTTATTTGCCTTGAGTGTTCTTCATGAATGAGAGAGAGAGGTCAGATCTTTCCCTTCCTCATGTCAGGATGTAGCCAGCTGGCTAAGCGCTCCTGGGCCTGGTCACACAGGTCAGAACCAGAGGCTACCTATGAACTCTGGAGTTGCTAGGGGCCACCCTGACTACTAAAAAGGCCCTCACATGTGACACACTTTCAACTGATTCCAAATAATTTGTTAAAATTTTGACAATAGCCATGACAATGTGTTACCTTAAAAAAAAAAATATATATATATATATATTATATATTATATTAATCTATATTAAATAATATATTTTAATATATATAATATATTGTTATATTAATATATATATTAAAATATATATTTTATATATATATATATATATTATTCAAAAGGCACCATCCACAGAGACCCCGGGGGGAGGAACCTATTCTTCCTCCTCTTCCTCCCTGCCTCCTCCTCAGTCATCACTGGCCACACTGCACTTTCCTGTCAGTTGGTCTTTAACCAAGTGCCTTTACATTCAGTACACATCATGGCCTCATTTAAATAATAATGAAATGACAATAAAAAATAAGGAATGGATCTGCAATAATTTGAAAAACCATTGGATTAGGGTCACTGGACCCCATCACACGTAGAATGTTCCCTTCTATGGCTGCTCCTGGCTTTGTTATTTGCAAAGTGAAAGCAAGATGGTTTGGGCTGAGAATCACAGGCGTCATGTGGTAATATCTTGTTTTTTCTCATCTCCAGACATTTACTTTAACAAATATCAAAGGGTGGAACAAATAAATCAAATTCAAAAACTAACTTTTTTTATCAGAGAAAATTATTTAAACTCTGTGAAGTAAAGCTCCATACAATGGGCTCACTAAATTTAGAAATAAGAACCCAATTTGCCATTCTAAAAAGAGAGAGTTCATTTCGATAATGCTTTTAATAGTAGTTTGGTCAAGAAGCCACATTTGTGCAATCAATAAAAGTATCTGAATAATCTCCTTAAAATCCAACAGGTCAAAGGATACATTTTTAAAATACAGTCTTTCTGGAGTCTTATCCAAACCGCATTAGTGATACAGAGAAATTATATGAAAATTCCCCAACAACTTTTGCTTTCTTTAACCATTGTGTATTCCCTCTTTAAGTTAAAATTCAACTGGAAAAGAAAATGATGGTATCAGGGACCGTATTTACCTCCAGGGATGCCTTTCCACTATTGGGAGAAGTGAACAAAGATTCCCTCACTGGGACGGGGCACCTTTTAATTACAACAGTTATGACTCTCCCATTTACCCTGCCCTACCAAGGAAAAGCAAACATTTACATTCACACTATAGAATGCAATTAAAAAATTTAATTAAGGAACTTTTACAAGTAAGTGTCTTGAAAGACTTGGATTTTATGGTTGAACTAGGTAGTCATTAGCATGGCAGTATTCTATTCAATGAAGTTTTCTCTCTAAGGCCTTCCTGCCTTTAATTAGAATATCAATGCTCCTTAATAGCTATGCTACCCTGAATAAGTTCCTTGACCTATTCCTTCATAGGATTGTAGCAAGAATTATAAGTTTGATACTCTAACGGAAGTGTTTCGCATAGTGAGTAGGCAAGCGATATGAGCTGCATTGGTTTATCTGCCTTCTAAGCCTGTGAGTAAAGAAGTGAATAGATTCTGCTCCGTCTTCTCCCGTCCTTCCTCCGTCACCTTCCTGGTTCTCGGTCTGAATCCTCACTGGCCCTGACCCTCGTAAAGCAAGCAAACCCATGGGGTCTCAGCTTAAAAACCTAATGATGGAAAATCTTCAGTCATAACACATATCAAAACTTTGAATACCTGGTACACAGTTAAGCATTCTGTCATAAGAACATCTGCTGATGTGGAATCATGTATCTTAAGCAAGCCGTGATTAATTTTATACAAAACATTGAAGGATGAATTACTGTACCCTGAATACTTAACCAATATGCACATGCCCTTTACATACACAAGATGAGTTATCTCTGGCGAGCCATATGATTAAGTGCAATAAGAAAAAAAATCACAAAATTCACCTGTGTCTGTTCCTCTTTTTCTCCTTCCTTCAACAGACCTTTATTTTCTCCATGTTATTTGATCAGTAGTTCTAATTTCCCAGGTAAGTATCAAGCTGTATGCTCACCTGCTACTAATAAGTACAAGCCACCTATGCCTCTCTCCAACTTTTGACCAGAGAAATCTCTCTTGAAATCTAGAAGAATATTTAGATGGCACATCACAGCCAATTTCTTATGAAAGAAAAAGGTGTAATTTGTCCTAATGTGATTTTCATCTGAGAGAAAGATGATTTTCCATTAGCCTAATAGGATCTCTCTATAAGAACAGAGAAGCTTTTACCCTCATTGTATTACTTACTGGTTGGGGAATCAAAGCATTGGGCACAAGGAAAAAAGTTAGCTTGCCCAAAATTACATCGCTTGATTGTGGCAAAGCTAGATTCAGAATCCAAGACAGATCTCAGAAACTCAGTCCATGGTGTTTTCCAAAAGACTATTTTCCTTCCACTCTTTTCACCAAGACCAGAAGAGAAATACCGTATATACTCGCGTATAAGCTGAGTTTTTTTCGGCACAAAATTTGTGCCAAGTTCAGGTTTTTCGGCACAGATTTTGTGCCGGAAAAAACTCAGCTTATACTCAAGTATATACGGTACTCTTCTACCTAATAAAAATGACAAAAACGCAACATTTACATGGTTGTAAGATATTCATATTTTAAAACTATCCAGGTATGATAAGCACACTATAGACAAATTTTCTCATTACCTACAGGAAATGTTGGAAATGATACTCAGAGAAAATAGCTTATGAGATAAAAACTATACAAGATAGTGGACCTCATTGGGAAGATGACAATTTCACAATTAGCCATGTGCACTTCAAAATAGTAACTGCTCCAAAGATTTAAAAAAAAAAAAAAAGTTTTCCAAAAAATTTTAGCTATTTAAGATAGGAACTGAAAATGGACAAGATCTGACAGTTGAACAAAATCTCCTTAAATATAAGGGAAAATGTGATTTTCATTTCGGTCCAACAATGTTTATTTTCAAAATGGCACTTTAGGTAATGGTCATAAGTAATATTTTTATTAAAGTATTGGGTACAGAATGAGTATATATTTGTTCCAGCAGGAATTAAAAACCCCCAATTTTCAAATCTCTTTTCCCTTACCTACATAGTTTTTTTTTTTTTTTTTTAAGTACTTAGGACATTTATCCTCCTATACTTAGTGTGAGATGAAACCAGACTCAATAAAAATTTTCCATTTTAGCAATGAAGTATATGTCTGCATTCAACCATTATGCCTGAGTGATTTTAAGGACCATTCATGGAGCATTGATATTGTCACCTGGCCTTTGTGTACCGATTTGCTTTTCATCATAAACTTATCCACCTCCTAGATCACATTCAGTGCACCAATACCCTGACGCAGACTGTTAAAACTTGTCATTACAGTACAGAATTCGCATTTCCATTCTTGTTTGCCTTTTGTTCTTATGTTACAACCACCTGTCCTGGATACAGCATCTGATCCTACATATTACCATAGAAAAATATTGAAGGTGTGTACATTGCTTTGGAAAATGTTTGGATTTTAAATACATATCCATTTACTCCTATTAATACATTATTCAGAAATATAACAGTAGAAATTTTATTCTGGCTGCACCAAGAGTATCTAGACAGTGTAGAAATAAAACATGCAGTTGTCAGGTCCCCCCAACAGCATCGCCCGTCTGGGTGCCAGCTGGGACAACAGAGAACACGACAGTATTGTTATTGCGTGTATTAAAGCAAGTGTTCACCCTTCATTCAAATCTGAGTAAATTCAACTGCTAAGAAGTGTGGAATCTTAGAGCCTCTATACAGTGTTTGCTGAATACACACATTCCTGCTGGCGAGAGTGGAGTACATTCAGCACCACGTCACGCCACGCACACAGAGAACAGAGGTGGCTGGAAGGAATACCATGATGACTGCACTGTAAATGAACAGCTGAGGCTTTCCTTTCTTCTCGACAACCTGGAATAGCTGAAAGCCACTGTGTTTCTTTCCCATATATATGAACACTAATATTGTGGATGGATTAGGTAAAATGCTGAGTCAATGTCAGAACACAGCACATATTTGCTCCACTCATACAGAAAGGGGTGAACGTCAACTGTAGCACCCCAGGCGATCACTCTTTTAGTGCTTTACACCAATAGGTATTTTTGAAGCATGTGGCTAAAGTTAAGCTAACCATTTCCTTACTCCGTTTATTATTATTCTTATTACCACTCATTCATCTTTAAAGGCTTTAGCCAAACTTGACTTAAACTAATAGAAAAAAATACCCTGAAATGCAATAATTGTCAGAGGTCAAGAAAAAGATACCATTCTCACCTGAGAGCAACAAAACCCCAATTTCAGGGCTGATTCTTTACACCACAATGATTTCATTTCCTTCTCCCTATGGTAGGTAGGTATTGTAGCTTAGCGTGGAGACGTGCTCCCCTAAACACTTCCGTTATGCAGCGTACTGGAAATTTCATGCACAAAGTAAGAAAGGAAACGGAGCCCATGGCATATAACGTGTCCTGAGACGCCCAGATTGCAGAGGCACATCTTGCGGGCATGTGAAGAAGTTCTCATAGAAATTCTAAAATAGCAACTGTTCTTATAAATTGCTATTTTATACTTTCCCAGTCTGATTGTGATAACTTGTCTTTCAGTTCTGATGGCTGAGGTGGGGCTATTGGGAGAAAGTTAGAAAAGCTTATAAAAATGGGTGTAATAGACCAAAATATCTCCTTTAATTCTGCCATCCTTTGTGTTAATACGTATGTACAGGTGGTTTAGCAATATGCAAATTATTGGCATGTATTTTCAACTTGATGCAAATACTAACTCCCTTGATGCTAATATTAAATATCACACATGCACTGACGGAAAAGTGTGCCTCTCTGAACAAATTCATAAAATATATTTTATTCAACTGAAAGGTATTCTTCTAGGTTCTTACAAATAAATGCGTACTTTATTCTCAATCTAGACTACTTAAGGGACTAGCTTAACACATACACAGCTATACATAACTCTTTGTGACTTTTTTTAGTTGATAATAGGCACTTTCTAAAAAGAGGATTTGTGACCCAAAAGACTATAAAAATTTTAGTAACCCTCTTTCATAAGTGGATCTGCTCGAGCAATAGCAGTCTATTCTATCAACTCAGCAGAAGTCCAGCAGTAGACCTGTGTGCAAAAAAAGCCTTAGAAAATTGTAACCAGAATACAGTGACAGAAAAGCAGCTATCTGAGTTGAGCAATTTAACATCTACTTCTTGGTTTGTTTGTTTTTTTACCACCTTCTGTGTTATCACTACCAACAGTTAAGAATCATGTGTCAACAAACGGAACCAGCGTTTCATTTCTTCTAAGTTACAGAGATGTTACAAAAACTTGTCTGTTGACATTCTTTTTTTATTTTGTGTTATAATAATTTGAATTTTGATATGATTGCTTCAATTTTTTTTTTTTTTTTTGGGGGGGGTATATTTCTTTGCTAAGAGCCTTTCAACCTCACTCTTGAACAAGTTTTAGAATTCATGTATTTAGAGCATTCATCACCATGGGAAAAAAAACAGCATCTCTAACATGAATTGTTAAAAGGCCCTTATACCCTGTGGTACAGTATTTTTATAATAACATACACTGTATTAATCGGTATTTATGATGTTGATATCGTTAGCTTACATGACGGCAGCTGTTCTCTAAGACAGAGAGGCTGGGGATTTCCTTACGTAAGAGTTAATGATTACTATCTAAGTATAATGTTAAAAAAAAAAAAAGGAGCCATATACGTTAGAAAAAATGCAATTCATGCACAAAACCCATAGCAATACGTTTTCAATATTCGACACTGCTATGTGACTTTAGGCAACAAAACAGTCATTTCAATGGACAGAACATTGCCTGGGGGTTGGGGGGGCAAAGTTACAGAAAAACATCCTATGGAAAGATATCATAAAATGATATTAATAGTTTAAAACACTGAATTCTTCTTGGCATATCCATCTATAATTTCAACAGAACAGTGAGGAAATGACAGCTCGGTATACTTAGCCTGAGATCAAACTTTTCATGGCGACCTTGGCAGGTTGGACCCTGATTGTTCAAATATGACATTGCCTTGGTTAACAAAAATCATACTTTTTCATTATAGATTAAAGATTATAAATAAATTTCAAAGTATGCATGCAGTCAACTGCATCATATACAAGCAGTATCTACATTTTGAATTATAATCATCTTCTTTGGCAGGCCAGAGTCCAGCTGGACATGCAATATTTACATATCAAAATCCAGGTTGTGTTTGTCATATTGAAAGCAAGTGAAAATAGATATATGTATATACTGTTTTAATATATTAACAAATATATACGTATATATATATTTATGTATATATATTAAAAGTGGATTTCATCTTTGTCAGAGTCAGGCGATTCAGGCCTTGACACACTAAAAATATCCTGACATGGGATCTGGGGAGGTACTTGGGGTGGCAGGTGGGCTGCGGGAGGAGAGGTCTGGGGGGTGCTTTTTTCCGACAGTATTTTTAAGATCTCAGCCACCTGCTTCTCCAGCGCGGCCATCCTGCAGCTGAGCCCCTGGATGTCGTCCTTGAGTTCATGCTTCACCTCCTGCAGCGTGGTCTGTAAGGCCTGCTCGGGGATGGGGTAAAACGGGTGCCTGGCGTCCACCTGCACCGGGCTGTGCTCCAGCGGGCTCCGGGCCTCCCCGGCCTTGTCCAAACGAAGGTCACTTTTTGTGATGCCGCTGTCGCAGGAGTCTGTTTTCCTGAGCGGGTTTTTGGCCACGCTGCTCTCCGAGTCGCTGCCCTTGGGTTCCTCTGACAGCAGCCCCAGGGACTCGGCCTTGGTGACATTGTTCCGGTCCTCCTCCTTCCCCTCCGGGGCACCCACGTTGTTCTTGAGGCGCAGCCAACCCTTCCCATTCCCGTTTTTCATTCTTAGGGGGCTGCTGACCTTGAGGCCTTTGGGCTCAGCGCCGCCCCCATTGGGCTGCAGCTCCAGGGCATCGCGGTTGTTCTGTTTCAGGGACTCGCTGGTTTTCACGTAGGCCAGCGAGGTGTGGATGGGCGTGATCTGCGACACAGTGACCACGCTGGTGCCAGTGATGGGGGCGCCGTTCTGCCGCGGGCTGTGCACCTGCCGCGGGCCGCGCTCCGGCTCGCCCTGCGCGCAGCCCTGGTTCCGCTGTTCCTTCTGCTGTTTGAACTTCTGGAAGAGCTTCCGCACCGGGTGGTCCACGGGGATGCTCAGGGTCACCTCGTTCTTCTGCCGGAGACGTTCCTCCTCCTCCTTCTTCACGTCGCTGATCTTCCTGAAGATGATCTGCAGGGTTGGACACACATTCGTTACCTCTCACAGATGTGCAATGGACATACCCTGTAGCTATACACTCTCACAGATGTGCAATGGACATACACTGTTCCTATACACTGTCACAGATGTACAATGGACATTCACTGTCGCTATACACTCTCACAGATGTACAACGGACATACACTGTCGCTATACACTGTCACAGATGTACAATGGACATTCACTGTCGCTATACACTCCCACAGATGTACAACGGACATACACTGTCACTATACACTGTCACAGATGTACAATGAACATACACTGTCGCTATACACTGTCACAGATGTACAATGGACATACACTGTCGCTATACACTGTCACAGATGTACAATGGACATACACTGTGGCTATACACTGTCACAGATGTACAATGGACATACACTGTTCCTACACACTCTCGCAGATGTACAATGGACATACACTGTGGCTATACACTGTCACAGATGTACAATGGACATACACTGTTCCTATACACTGTCACAGATGTACAATGGACATTCACTGTCGCTATACACTGTCGCTATACACTGTCACAGATGTACAATTGACATACACTGTCGCTATACACTGTCACAGATGTACAATGGACATACACTGTCGCTATACACTGTCACAGATGTACAATGGACATACACCTTGGCTATACACTGTGACAGATGTACAAAAGACATACACTGTGGCTCTCCAGTCTT
>CAUYPK010138569.1:0-23196 GCA_963574355.1 Loris lydekkerianus
GTGTCTCTCCAAGATTAGACCCCAGCAGGATCACTCTATTGTTGCTGGATCTTTGTAGGGAGTGACCCTGTGTAGTTCCTCTGGGGCTGCTCCAGCTAGGGAGTTCTGGTTGTGGAAGCAGCTCCGGTGTGTGACACACCCAGATGCAGCAACAGGGCAGGATGGTGGTGCGCATGGTTCTGGGAGTGACTGGCACCCAGTGACTTTGGTACAGAGAGCCCAAGGCTCCAGCAATCTCTGGTCAGGAGAAGGGCTCTGTGCAGAGGCAGGGAGGGCTCCTGAGGGCACATGGCTACCAGTATCCCTGGCCAGACGAACGGGCCAGTGTGGAGGCTGGGAGGACACAGGAGGGGGGATGCAGGGTTGCGAGGTTCCCGCAGTTCCTGATCAGGGCATGTGGAGGCCCGGTGGGTGCTGGTTGCGGGTTGTGGGTCGGGGTGCAGCTCTTATGGAGGTCCAGGCGGCACCAAGCCCAGGAGTTTGAGGTTGCTATGAGCTGTGACACCACGGTACTCTACCCAGGGCAACGGCCTGAGGCTCCAGTTCCAAAACCATCTCCCTCTGCCTCTCAGGTTTAAGGCTGTAAGGCTGTAAGGTTTAAGGTTTAAGACTGTAAAGTCCCCGACTTTAGGCTGCTCAGTCACTAGGTTACTAGGTCCTTCCCGATCCTTGCTCTTGGACCCTGAGGGCAGAGCTTGCCGGGGCTCTTCTCTCACAATGGCTCCCTGGAGCCCAGCTCAGCAGCTCTGTCTGGGGCCCCAGACAATGCCCAAAGTTCTCTGCACTCCTGCTCAAGCTCTCCCGAAGGCAGTTCAACTGAGTGCCAAGTCCAAAAACACTGAAACAGTTCACAGGTAAGGCCTTTCTGGTTTGCAGTCTCACTGCTGCTTGTACTTATGGTTGCTGGCGAGATTAGGTTGATCGAACACATGTAACCACTTGCCAGTTTTCCACTGTTTTTGTCCTCCTCTTGGGGTCCAGAAATCCCTTGCTGACTCCCTGCATCCTCAATGGGATGATTATAGGCAGATCCCACTAGCCAGAGATGCCTGGAGTCTTATCTCCCCAGACTCACCATGCCCAGTTGCAGGGAAGCTGTTACTCGGCCGCCATCTTTAATCTCTCCTGCATCTTGAAATTCTTAATACTTCTTGAATAAGGGGCTCCATATTTTCATTTTTCACTGGGCCTGCAAGTTATGTGGCTGGCCCAGACTTTGTATTGCTCCTGGAGGGTGGCAATTGACATGAGCGGGTAGAGGCTTTCTTTGTCTCTGCAGAGTGAGATTCCCGTGGTTATGGTTTCTATCAGCTTTCTCAGATTTCTTGAACATTTTATTTTGAAATAATTTCAGGTTGAGAGAAAAGTTGCCAAGTATAGTCTGAAGAGCATTTTGTCCTAAACCATTTGAGACTAAGGTGCCAACCTCCTGGCCCATTATCCTGACCTTTGGTGTGTATCTCTCTGGTTAAGGATTTTCTCTTCCATAACCACAACACAACCTTCAAAAGGAGGAAACTAACATTTATACAGCACTTTCCTCGAATCCACAGAAGCCCATTTAAGATTCATCAGTTTTTTCCAACAGTTCCTTCATAGCAGAAGGATGCATTTAAGGATCATGTATTACATTTCATTGTTTTGTCTCTTTGGTGTCCTCCCATCTGGAATAGCTCCTGTCTTTCTTGGACTTTTACAACCTTGTAGTCTGCCACTTTAGTAAATACAGGCCAGTTATTAATATTTTGTAGAACCTTTCTCCATCTGGGTTTGTTTGATGTTTCCCAGTAATTAGATTTAGGTTGTGCATCTTTGGCACAAATGTAACATAAGTGATGTTGTGTGGCTGTCACTGTCCTCTGTCAGGTGGCATGATTTTGATTTGTTTCATTACTGTACTGATGACCTTGACCATCTGATTAAACTAGTGTTTGCTGGGTTTCTCCACTAATCATCCATCTACTCCCCCTTCTAATAAGTAGGAATTTTGTGGGTGGGGGTGCTTTGTAACTCTCTAATAACTTGTTTTTCATCTAACATTTACTCATGAATTTTAACATCCATTGTTGTTTCTTGATTGAATTAATTATTGTTTTGATGGTTGCTAAATAGTGATGTTCTAAATCGATTATTTTGTTCACATTCCACTGTAAGGAAAAGGTTTCTCCTGTCCTATTTATTTCAGTATGGATTCATGTATTTTATTTTATTCAATGCCTTAACCTTTTACTATCATTATTTATTTTCATGTTTAAATTTTCCCAGTTTGGCCAGCAGGAGCCAGACAGTTGGTTTCTGCCTTCTTCTGACATGTTTATCATTCACCGAGCATTTCCTTCCTTTCTGGCACATAAAGATGGTCCAGGTTCATCTTCCCTGCCCTAGCCTTGGAATTAGTTATTTCTCCAAAGAGCCCAACTTGCCTTTTGGTGGAGCAGATAAAAGCTCCAAGACAGTTGTTACAAATCCACATGGTGAGGCCCCCCTTAGACCTTCTAGATCAGCTTTTCCAGGAACTGGATGTGGCATCTGGGTGAGGGCAGGAAGATTCTTTTTCCTCAGAGTTGCCAGAGCTGAGGGTATGGGCGCTGGCTGTTCAGGTAGCGCCGCCTAGTGGTGGTTTATGAACCTGCAGGGCCGATTACTGCCAAGTCTTGGACTTAAAATTGAGTCTCAGTTGTCTTTGTGGGTCTCCTGGGAGGCTGAGTTGGCCCTGGCCTCCTTCCTTAGTGTTATGGGCCCTCCTCTAAGTGGCTGCCCTATCACAGGACCCAGTTGAAAGGGAGAAAGGCTGAGACTTTCAAGTTTCAGACTCTTCAGTTTCAGGATAGTATTTGCTCCAGCAATCTTTAGATGTCCCGGGTGTTACTCAGTGGAGTTGTACAGCAACATGTGCTAAAAATACTCAGAGGAAGATTATGCATCACTAAAAATTATGTCCAAAGGCTGGGCGCAGCGGCTCATGCCTGTAATCCTAGCACTCTGGGAGGCCGAGGTGGGTGGATTGCTCACAGGTTGGAGACCAGCCTGAGCAAGAGTGAGGCCCCATCTCTAAAAATAGCTGGGCTTTGTGGTAGGCACCTGTAGTCCCAGCTACTCAGGAGGCTGAGACACTTGAGCCCAAGAGTTTGAGGTTGCTGTGAGCTGTGACACCATGGTACTCTACCAAGGGTGACAAGAGAGACTCTTGTCTCCAAAAAAAGAAAAAAAAATAATGTACATAAAGGGTTTGTCAAGACTTGGGGAAATGCTTCTTGCCTAACATTAAGTAAAAGAAAAGCATTTTGTGTACAGTTAGTTTAAAAAGATTGGGGAGAATTACAGCATATAAAAATGTTGAGGCAGGGAAAGATGGACCATCTATTTTATTTTGCACTATTTTTCTTCTTTACGGTTTTTGTGCCGTCCACATTTTCTTAAATAGAATATTTATTACTTTGATTAAAAACATGGCCGCCCCAAAGGCTTGTCCCTGTGGGCCTGGGCACTGCGAGACTGGAGAGGCTGCCAATGCGAATCTCAGGTGGAGGTGGCGGGGGTGGGGTGGGGGACATGGGCAGCCTTCCTTTGTCCACGTGATGAGTGTGGACAGTCATCCTTCTCTCAGCTGGTCAAAGCCAGGGCAGCTGAGGGTGGGTGGGTGGCAGAGGCGCTTCTAGGAGAGAAGGGGGCTCAGAAAGATGTGAAGTACCCCAAACATTTGGGGGCTGCCCAAGCAGAGCAAAGCAAAGCTGAGTTGTCTCTGAGGAAATGGGGGGAGGGCCCTTGGCTGAGCAGAGTGGCCAAGGGTTCATTTTTCTGAAGACAGGTCTAGGCTAAGAGTTGGAAAATCCTGCAGGAGAGGTTGGAGTCTAGATTCACTCATAGCGGCTTATTGCATCCTCCATCAATGCCTTTAATCCTCATCTGACCCTGTGAGGAAGGCACTAGTCCTATTACTACTCCCATTTTACAGACAAGGAAACTGAGGCACAGAGAGGTGACAGATCTTGCTCAAGGTCACACAGCTCCTGAGTGGTGGAACTTAATCTAGGATTCTGCCCTTAACTATCTGACTATGTAGCTTTGTCACAGCCTCCTGTAAACCTCACCCTTGTTAGCCATATTCCTTGGTGGAGGAATGCAAGAAGCAGGAAAGATGCTGGAGGACATTGGTCCGAGGCCAGTGTACTAATCTGCTGCCCATCCTCTCCATCTCTTCCAGGCCTCCCTGGTCCTGCAGGTGTCCTACACGCCGCTCCCTGGAGCTGTGCCCCTGTTCCCATCCTCCACTCCTCTGGAACCCTCCCCGACTCTGCCTGACTTTGACATGGTGGCTGGTGAGGAGCCCACCCTTGGCTTGACCGGGTCCCTGCAAGAAGGCTGGCAGTTGCTCCCAAGACTGAGGGCTGGGGACTATGGCAAGGTTCCCTAGCCCTTGCTGCCTTGCCCATGTGGGGTTGCCCAAGCCTGGAGGAGAGAGGGGGGTCCTGCAAGCTGCCTTCTGCCCTGTAGAAAGAGGGGTTGTCGGAAGTGGTGTGAAGGGTCCACCCAGCCCTAGCTGCCTGGGGAGTGGGCCCTGCCTTGTGCAGCTCCGAGAGGGATGTGCTGGGATGAGGTCTGTCCCAGGTGATAGCTGAAGCCTCCAAACTCCCCAGAACTGGATGGTTCCCTGCTCTGGCCCCCAGCAAGCCCTCAGTGATGGCATATGACAAACAAACAAACAAACAAACAAACAAACAAAACAGCAAAAATACCCTAGTTTGTTCTTGAAAGATCCCTGAGCTGAAGTCAGGGAACCTGAGTTCTAGTCTTGCCTTTGACACTGAGTGGCTGTGTGACACTTTGGGCTGGTTACTCCCCATCTCTGTGCCTACAGATTATCATCTGTGAAATGAGCAGACTGAATTAGCTAAGTCCTATGCCTGCCTCCTCTCTCTTTGCTTATCTCTGCTGGCCTTGTCAGGCAAGGACCAGCTCAGGGAGGCTGGCTGGCCAGTTGGGGGCCTAGGCCTAAGAGCTGGCATAGTCCCTATGAGGTCCAGCCTGCTGGGGTGGGGAGAAGGCTACACAGATGGGCACTGCCAGCATTTTTTTCCAAGTGAAACAAACAGCATTAAAATCTGAGCAGCCCCTATGGCAGGTGTGCCCTGTGTCTGTCCAGGAGCCCAGCCCTGAGTGGGGCTCAGTGGTGAGGGAGGCAGAGCAGGACCATCCTGTGGGACTCAGCATTGTCTGAGCTTAGACACCGGGAGATCAGTCTGGGCTGGGCTAACCTGGCAAGTTCTGAGCTACACTATAGCTGGGGGCGCTGGGTAGGAGGAAGGAGTGTTCCTGGGGATAGAGGGTGGGGAGGGTGGAGAGCCCAAGGCTGGGGACCACATTGGGGTGAGTCTGACATGTTTGGGTTGATCAGGGGAGGTCTCTTGGTATTGCTTGGAATGTGGTGAGAAGGGACCACCCTCTGCAGACAGGGCAACAATTTCTGAGCTGTGTGCTGGGTTGGGGCGGGTGGTGGAAGGAGGGTTGGGTTGGGGGTGCAGTAGGTTACCATCCCTCACTCCAGCCCCACCCTGCCCCTCCTGAGCTATGCTCTACCCATAAGCCAGGTGGGGGACAGAGCCGGGCCGAGACTTGGTCTCTGCTCAGTGAGAGCACCGTGGACACAAGATATTCTGGAAAGAAGTGGCTGGGTCCCACGGGTGAGACACATGCCAGGGCTGTCCTGATCTCAGATCCTCCTGCCTGTAACCTTCTGACTAGCTGCCACAATCAGCTCCTTAGAGTGGGGCGGGGTGGCTGGAGGGCTCATCCTTGGGGACTAGGTATGGGAGGGCTAGGGCCATTCTATTTTCTTCTTGTTGACTAATTGGACTGACTGTCCTCAAATTTTAGCTATTGGAAGCTCCTTTCCTTTCTGCCTCATCCATCCTGGCTCACTGATTTGGTGGGGGGGGGGGGGCAAAGGAGGGGAGTTGGGTCCTGTGCCCGAGCCCTTTGGATCCTCCACCCATGGGGGACTGGGACCCAAGGACAAAGCCCAAGGGACCCAGGCCTCATTAGGACACTCCCCTTCCAGACACAGGAGGAGAGGAAGACACCGAGGACCAGGGGCTCACTGGAGACGAGGCAGAACCACTTCTGGATCAGAGCGGCGCCCCAGGCCCTGGGGCTCCCACTACCCCCAGGAAACCATCTTCTCATCCACCCCCTTACCACCCCAGTAGCAAAAGAAAGAGAAGCACGTCTGCATCCAGAAAGCTGCTGTCGGACAAACCTCAGGACTTCCAGGTGCAGAATGAGCTCTCCGACCCCAGGCTTCTCCTTTAGCTCAGCAGCAGCTGCAGGTGTTAGGCACCTGTGGGGTCTGTCCAGGGAGAGATGTGCATGGGATCTTAAGGGCCCTCTCAGGAGGAGATCTGTGGTTTCCTAGGGCCTGGGCAGATAGATGCTGAAAAGGGAGTTCACATTTCAGGTTCTCAGAACAGGCCTTTACCCAGCTCCATGGTTTTGTGCTTAAAAACAAAACAAAAAGGCACTGCAGAGATTTGATAGTCATCTCTGCATGCTTCTCCTCTCTTACCTGTTTTCCTAACCAAAGCTTATCTAACTAGCAAGCTCCTTGCTATTCAAAGTGTGGGCCGTGTCCAGCAGCATCCGTATCACCTGGTACTAGCTAGACATGCAGAATCTCCAGGCTCCGCTGCACCTGCTAAATCAGAATCCCCATCTTAAGAAGATCCCAGATCTAAGGAGCTCTGAGTAGCAGCTGCTTCTCCCTGTATCTAGCCCTGTACTTACAGCCATGGACTTTTCTGAAAGTCATATAGGATTTGGATTTGTTTAATCTCTTTACAGAATAAAAGCAATTAATATTAACCCTTTGACACATTTTTATTCAAAATCCATCCCATTTTATTAGCCTTCGCTTTTTCTTTTCAAAATAATTTTCCATTTTGGTGGATTTTCACTTAGTGATATTTAACTCTTCAGAACTGCCTTTAAAGTTAAAAAACAGAAAACTTAAATATCTATTTGTTAAGTGCAACAAATCAATTGTAAAAATATATTTCAGTTCAAAATCTTGGTAAGTTAAGCACAAGCTATAACCACTGCATTTGCCCTAAGAGACAAAATTATAGCTCCCATACTATTATTCCCAAGGTAAGTTCTTCTTACCTTCTTTCTTTTACAAAAGTAATGCATGTTTATAGTAGAATGTTTGGAGAATATAGCAAAATGAAGAGAATAAAAATCACTCATCCACCATTCCACTGTTGCTAATAATGTACGTTTCCAAGGTACCTTATTTTTTAAAAAAACAATTTGTCAATAAATAATAGTTGTTTCTCAAGTAGAACCAGTAAACATTTTATTTTTCAAAAAAATTTGTTTTAATATTTTAAAGTATTTTGTCTAATATTTGGATGCATAGATTTTTTGAAATCTTCATTTAGTTAAAGGTTAATGGCAAAAAAATTCTTTATTTATCATTATGTAAGAAAGTATTACATCTTACAATGTAAAGAATAGGCTGGGCGAAGTGTCCTTCACCTGTAATCCCAGCACTTTGAGAGGCTGGGGCTGGGGGATCCCTTGAGCCCAGGAGTTGTACACGGCAGGGGGCTATGATTGAGCCACTGCACTCCAGCCTTGGTGACAGAGGGAGACCTATTTTCTAAACAGTACAAAACAAAACAAATAAATAAAAAAGAACAAACACTATTTATGGGGTCATTTCACTTTGGAAGTCCAATCTCTGAAAGCATTGTCTGTGAAGAATATTCAAGCCACTTAAAAATGTCAGTATCAGTGGGATCTCTGTGGGGCTTGTGCCAGTGTCTGCATGAAAGGAACCAAGGGCTGTATCTGCCCACTCCTGGGGCTTAATGCTGGTAGCTTACTGGGGAAGCCCGGCAACTCTTCTGTGGAACTATGGAATTTTATAGATGCAAAGGACCTTGGTGGTAAAATAAGATTATTCATATGATGCTCTTCCTAATTCCTTTTTAATACTCTTCCCAAGAGGCCAGCAGTGAGATAGTCCCTGAGATTTCTGACCCTTGGGGAGAATGGTGGGTGGTCCCTTCCTGCCTGCCTGCCTAAGTATTCCCCCTTCCTCCTGTCTTTCAGATCAGGGTCCAGGTGATCGAGGGGCGCCAGCTGCCAGGGGTGAACATCAAACCTGTGGTCAAGGTTACTGCTGCTGGGCACACCAAGAGGACGCGGATTCACAAAGGGAACAGCCCACTCTTCAATGAGGTGGGAGATACTGGGCATCAGGGCCAGAACCTTGGTGGGCCTCCCACCTGGAGCTCAAAGCCAAGCACTTGGCAGATCATTCAAGAGTTTTTACTCATGGTGCTAATTTGGGGGAGCATGCTGGGTGCTAAGGAGGAATTGGGGAAAGGGCTCTAGCTCTTGTTCCCACCTTGGGCTCCTGCTGCTCCACATCCCAGTCATCCTATAGGGCTGGCCATCCACCCATCCCTGAGATGACTGTCTCTGGTGAGGTCAGAGGTGGAACACCCTAGATCTGGTCGAATCCCGAGAGCTGAGCTCAAGCAACGGTTTCTATGGGGATTAAACTATCAGGCCTGAAGCCTTGTGGGTAGTAGTCCACCCTCCTCCTGGCCTGAGGGGTCAGCAGGCACTGATGAGTCTCTCTTGTGCTCTGGACCAACAGACACTTTTCTTCAACTTGGTTGAGTCTCCCGCAGAGCTGTTTGATGAGCCCATCTTTATCACGGTAAGTCTCCATAATGTGTTCTCCTTGGACTGTGTGTTCACACTGCATGTCAGTGCGTACCTGTACCTGTGTGTGTGTGGGGTACAGATGTGTACATGCGTGTGTCAGTATGTGTGTGCATGTGTGACTGTTGGTGCATGTTGTGTCTCATGCATGTGTGTGTGTGTGTGTGTGTGTGTGTGTATGTGTGAGAGAGAGAGAGAGAGAGAGAGAGAAGGGGGATGTGGAGCCACCCGCGCTCGGGCTCTGCAAGTCACACGGATGCGAACAGCAGCTCAGCCCCAAGGTCACAGCTGGGGGAGACCCCACAGCTCAGCATTCCTCCAGGGGCCTCAGATCTGGGTCCTTGAACCACTTGTTGTCCTTCGCATTTTAGTTTTCATCTTAATTTGTTTGTCTGTGTGCCTGCTGCTGGCAGGATTTTCTTTTTCTCTGGGCCTCATCTCCCCACCTGCTCCAAGAGGTGGTATAGTCTAGTGGCTGAAGTGTGGGCTCTGGAGCCAGACCATCTTCATTCTAGTATAGCCAATGCCATTTTGGGATTGTGTGGTTTTGTGCAAGTCCTGCCATCTATTTCTCCATCCATAAAATGGGGATGACAGTATCTGCTCATGGGGCTCTAGTGAGGGATAAGCATTGCTTAGAAAGATCTCTGGAATCGAGTGTTTCCTATTGGCTGAGTCTTCACTGCTTTTTCCCTCCAGGTGGTGGACTCCTGTTCCCTCAGGACAGATGCTCTCCTTGGGGAGTTCCGGGTAATTGTTTATCTGTTTGAATGCAGACAGTTCTCACTCCTCCCTGCTAGGAGGCTCCCTGGATACTGGGCAGGGGCAGGCACTCCGGAGACCCTGTACATCTCGGTTTGTGTTGGGAAAATGTAATTAAAACGACCCCAAATCTTCTCCACAAAAGAGAAGGAAAACACCTTTATCACTGAAGAAATGTTAAAGCAGAGTGTGCTGCACATCACAGGCAATCCGCTAAGAGACTGCAGACAGAAAGCAACCTCATTGCCAGCACAGCCAGTGGTCGCAGCCCATTCCACCCCCACCATGTTCTCAGACGAGCAGTAACCGGTCCTTGAGTGAGGGGGCTCCACAGCACCACTGGTCACACACTGTTCATCCTAGATTTATCTTAGATCCACTTGGCCATTTGTGTTTGCAACTTTACTTTATCCAAAAGAGAAAACAAAAATCAAGCTATCTTTATTACAGGAAGTAGTGTTACGACTACTAGTAGTGAAGCTCCTACCTTCCCAGTGGAACTGGGGAATAGGGGTGGCCATCTCCCTTGGCATTTACTTTTCAAAGAGAGGGCTCGGGGGTCCCTGAGAAAGACATCCTATGTCAAAAAGCTGACAAAAGCTTATTTAATTTCTAAAAAGGTACATTTCAAAGGGATAGAGAAATTACTTATATTAACAAGTTTTATAAAATAAATGTTCCCACCAAAAGAGAGGGGAAGGGAATCTCTTCCTTTATTTCCAGTAAGTAGATTTAGTCTTTTATTTTTAATTCATATTTGTCCCTACACTTGGGAAGGCAGTGTGGAATTTGAGTTTAGGTAGCCCTCCTAATCTTGGCTGTGGACATGGTCTGTATGTCCTGACCTCACTTACACTCTGGGCTGGGAGCAGGGTTCAGGTGTAGACCCCAGGGGGCCAGTGGACAGGGGCTGCTGCACCCTGCTCATTTGTCCAGAAGCGAACTGACGGTACAATCCCCCTCATAGGATGGATTTAACAGATTACATAAAGTAAAGGCAACTGGTAATTGCACAGAGTAAAGGAGAGTTGAATAGTGCCTTAATATAATTCTTATTGATTTTCTAATTGTAGAATCTTCAAGGATTTATCAAAGGAAAGAAAGAGCACAGGCTTATTTTAACCCTGCTATCTATATAAATAGTGTCTCCTTTCTCTGGGAAGTGGTCACAAGATGAAAAACTAAGTATTTTCCTGGAGAAGTGGTTTTTTTTTTTTTTTTTTTTTTTTTTAAAGGCATGGCTTGAGCTTGAGTCATTGTGTAACACTTAGGTTTTGAATTTCTAATTTTTATGTTCTTTTTTCTGAGAATAAATTAAAAATAGTTGGATTTTTTTTTCTAATTATAGAAGTAATCTGTGATTTAAAAGAAGACTACTTTTTAGGGTAGTTTTAGGTTTACAGCAAAAATTGAGTGGAATGTACAAAGAGTTCCCAGATAATTCCCTCCCACCCTGCCCTCTGCAGCCTTCTCCACTATCACCATCCTGATGATCTATGATTTTTTAATAGAAAATTATAAAAGACAGGAAAGAATAAACAATAAAATAAAAATCACCTAAATCTTACCACCCAAAGATAGCAAGTTACCATTTTGTTGTATTCCCTTTTCTCTATCTTTTTTGTGAATAAGTATACTTTCCCAAACTGGGGTCAAAATGTATTCCCATGTAGTGTCAAATAACGAACGCTTCCCTATGTTCCTCAAGTTTTTAATGGAATTGTATAGTGTACCATGTTCTGTTGAATTCTGCAATGGCAAGAGTATGATTTGTGTTTCCTCTCTGATTTCAGATGGACGTGGGCACCATCTACAGAGAGCCCCGTGAGTGCTCATCACTTTGGCCATATTTTTTATTTTGGTTATGGATGCTGACTGGGGACACCTGTTTGGGAATCTCACTCTTTCTTTCTAGGGGTATTAGAGGAGGGGGTTGATATTGGAAGAGAAGGCATATACTCATCATCCAAGAAAAATAGGCCCTCAGGAAGAGCATGTGTCTCTGTTGGCCTGTTCAGGGATGGTATACCTGAAAGCCCTCAGTAGGGCTAGTTGGAGACCAGGTCACCAACAGGGATAGGTCCTTTGGGTGACAACTTCAGGCTTTCTCACCCCAGTTTCCGCTCTGGTCACTTCTTGGGGGCAGGGGCAGGGGCAGGGAGGAAAGTAACCTTGAGTTGGGCTTTGGCAGCCTCTCATAGGAGTTTCTGTTAGTGTTTCTGACTCTAACCCACATGAACACTCATAGTACCTTTTGATTCTATAATAGAATATGAAGCCTGCCCCCCTGACCTGGGGAGGAGTCCTTTATGTTACTCTATGCAGTCCATCCTGGGCTCCTGGACGGGGTCTCAGATGTAGGTGTTCCAGTTCTGGGATCACTGACACGTATTGCCTCTTTTAGGCCATGCCTATCTCAGGAAGTGGTTGCTGCTCTCAGACCCTGATGACCTCTCTGCTGGTGCCAGAGGCTACCTGAAAGCCAGCCTGTGCGTGCTGGGGCCTGGAGATGAGGCTCCTGTGAGTACACTTGCCTGTGTCCTCCTCACACTGCCTCACTTAGCACTTCATGGTGGAGACCCCCAACAAAGGGCAAAAACTTTATTTTTATCTCATTTAAAAGAATACATGATAATTATGAGAAATTTAGAACATGTAGAAAAGTTTAAATAAAACATGAGTCATTCATAATTCTACCACTCAGAGTCATTGTTAATATCTAATGTATATCCTTCTGGAATACATATGTATATTTATATTATATAGTATTTTATACTATATATATAATATATATAGTATTTTATATATTTTTATGTTATATATATGTTTTATATATATATATGTTTTATATATATATATATATATAAACATACATATTATATGAAAATACATGCATATTTTTCTTTTAGCAAAAGTTAGCCTTGGCACCCGTAGCATAGTGGTTACGGTGCCAGCCACATACACTGAGGCTGATGGGTTTGAGCCTGGCCCAGGCCAGCTAAACAACAAATGACAACTGGAAAAATAGCTGGGTGTTGTGGTGGGTGCCTGTAGTCTCAGTTACTTGGGAGGCTGAGACAAGAGAACCCCTTAAGCCCAAGAGTTTAAGGTTGCTGTGAGCACTGATGCTATGGCACTCTACTGAGGGCGATATAGTAAGACTGTCAAAAACAAAACAAAACAAAACAAAAAGTGAGATTATCTCTCTCTCTCTCTATATATATATATATTACATTTTTATTGCCTGAGGATATACCGTTATCTCTCTCTCTCTCTATATATATATATATTACAATTTTATTGCCTGAGGATATACCGTTATCCTCTTTACAGGTGGTAAGAACAAGAAAAGTGTTCAGGTTTGGGGAGGTATAGCATCTTTATATACTTGAAAGAGGAGAAAAGGCTTGGAATTACTATTGTGAGAGAGAAATGAAGGGCTAGATTTAAATAAAAGCGTTTCTGGCAGACCCAGGAGCACCCTCTTTGGATCAGAGACAGCTGTGGGGCAGGCACTCGTGATACTCTGTAGCTGAGAAGCAGAGAAAGGCAGGTGGCTGGAAGGTGGTGTTGTGGCTGGGTCCGGTGAAGGCAGGGGCTGAGGTAGCAGGGTGCCCTGATCATGGCTGATGGTCCTGTGCAGGGAGTGGAGAGGACCAGGAGGGTTGCCAAGGAGCAGGAAACATAAGGAAGGGTGAGGGAACACTTACTGAGTGCCTACTGTGTGTTGGCTCTGTATGCCTGGGAGTTTGGAGAAGGTGGGTGGTTTGGAAGATCTCTCTAGAGCGGGGGTTTCATAATCAAGGTTTTGGTTCTGAGAAGCTGGAGCATTGAGAAGGCAGCTAAAGGGGAGAGAGCTCAGCTGCTGCTGGAGGACAAGGAGCTGTGTTGGTGAATGGGTCGTTGTCATGGCCATTGACATGGTGTTGATATTTTATGCAGGAATTGGGAGTCAAACAGGCAGATTGTGGAGTAAAGGCTGGGATCATCCAGGAAAGGACAGGTCTTCTAGGCTTGGTGGGACCCTGGGGATGGTGGTACGTGCGCAGAGTGTGGCTTCAGAGAGCGAAGATGGTGTAGTGATGGTGGGAGGGAGTCAGGTGTGGCCCTCCTCCTAGCTAGGGTGGTCAGGATTGGGAGAAGTGGTTGCGGAAGTGCACTTCTGGGGTGAAGGGTGGGGACTTTGACTGATGAGTAGAGTTCAGGAAGCTGCTGTGGAAAGGGTTGGGGAGGGAGAACTCAGCTGTGCAGGGGCGGAAGAGCACAGAAGGCCATCCCATTCACAGGTCCTGTCCTTGCTGTCTCATCCCATAAGGTCCAGCCCTGTGCCGCCACAGCCCACCTTGCCAGACGTTTTGCCTTCTTCCTTCTATATGGCATTACTGAATCTTGATTTTTTTTCTAGGACACGTCTTTTTCTTCTTACTATTAACGCAACCTTGCTTTTCCCTGATGAAGCCACTTCTCTTGGAACAAACCATGGGGGAAGCCACTATTTTCCACCCCCCCTAGCCCTTCTATTGGGGTCTCTGGTTGGGGGAGCAGTAGCTGTCTTTTGGTTTCTCGCAGACGCCCTTCTCCACTTCTGCAGGCCTCCTCCTTTGGAAGCTGCTGCACTCTCTGGCCCTCTGGTGGACAGAGCCAGGCCAGGAGGCTCTTTGCTCAAAGGTTTCCAGTTTTCCTCCCCTCCTTTGACATTGCTGTGGGTTGTTTCCTTCCCTCACCAATGAACCATCAACATCTGACCTTATTTCTTCCTGAGCTTGGAAAATTGTCCTCACTTACCCAGGTCTGAGGCCTTCCCCTCTCCCCCTTGCTGAATGACGTCCTTCCCACTATGGTGCAGCCCCTGCCCCCTCTCAGTTTTCCCTCTGCTCATTAATTCCTTCCTGCTCCCAGGTCATTCTCACTCTTTCTTCAGTAGCCTGGCAGTCTCCTGTCATACCAGGTGTTCCCCACTCTCCTATTCTTCACACACTGGCTCCAGCCACCTGAAAGTGCTGATTGGACAACAATGAGTTTCTGTTTTCCAACTCAGCTGGGTCCTGGGTGCTGTCAGCTTCTTCTTCTACTTGGGTGTGATTAGCTCAACAGCCATTTTCCTCAGTGGCTGTTTCCAGACTTACTTTTTTTTTTTTTTTTTTCAGTTTTTGGCTGGGGCTGGGTTTGAACCCACCACCTCCGGTATATGGGGCCGGCGCCCTACTCCTTGAGCCACAGGTGCCACCCTGTTTCCAGACTTTCTTATCTTTCCTAAGCTCCAACCTCAGTTTCCCTTAGAAAGGCAGAGCTGCATGGTGCTGAGTGCTGTGAGCTTCTGAAGCTCCCCGGGAAAAACCCAGTATCATTGGCTGCCCACTCCTCACACCTGTTCCCGTTCCAAATTCAGTGACATCTTAGAAAATGGCATTGTCATCTACTTAATCCCACAAGCCAGAGGTCAGAGTTTGATTCTTCATCCCTCAGTCCCCATGCAAGCAGTTAGCCAGTCTTGTTGGCATGAAAAGCTCAATGCATACCTCTCCTCCCTCCCATCCCCAGGTGAGAGTCTAAGGTCAGGCTTCCATCATCTCTCACCTGGGTCTCTGTGTGAATTATGATACAGGGTCAGCTGGCATAACAAAGATGCCTCAAATTTAACACGAGTTAAGGAAGCCATTTATTTCTATCTGTCATAAGTGCCTGGGCAGGCAGTCCAGAGCTGGCATGCTGTTCTGCAGTGACCAGAGGCCTAGGCGCCTGGTCCACTGCCTTTATCCTGCAGCATCTCATGACCCAACATGGTTGCTCCAGTTCCCATCATCACGTCTGTATTCCAGCCAGTGGAAAAAGGGCAATGGAGGCCACATCTCTTCTTTTAAAGGCATGCCGCTGAAATTGTGCACATTTATGTTTGAGTCTCATTGACCAGGACTTAGTCAAGTGGCCAGGAGCCTTGAAAATAAAGTCCATCCATGCTGCCCAGCTAAAAATGAGAGGTTTTCTAACTGAAGGAAACAAGAGAATCGATTTGGGGGGACAGCTAGCAGGTTCTGCCACTTCTTCCTAAGTGTCCTCTGAGTTATCTCTTATCTCATGCTTCTCCAGTTATCCCCATCTTATTGCCAAAGTCATCTTTAAATCCAAGTAGATGCATGTGTCTCCTGTTCAAAAACATCCAGTGACTTTCCGTTGCTTTTAGGATAAAGTCCTAAATCTTTATCATGATCTTCAAGGCCCTTGACGATTTGGCCTCAGTCTAACTTCCCATTATGTACCTCCATGGACGCTATTCTATGGCCAGACCAGATGCTCTTCCATCCTTCCCTTGCCTTCCACCTGCTGGAATCCCTTTCTGTCTTTGCCTACCCAAAGACAATTTGTTCCTCAAGATCCAATTCAGATGCCATTTCCTCCATGAAGTCTGCCTTGTCCTCCAGGGCAATTTATTGGTCTTTCCTTTGGGCCACCACTCAGCACTTTGTTGGGCTAGTTAGTTTTATATAACTGTCTCCATCACTGAGATTCAGTTTTTTGAGGATGGAGACGATATATTAATAGTAAATATGATCTCTTTTTATCTCCCCTCTTGCCCAGTACAGGTCTTGTAGACAGTAGGTGCTCAGCCAGTGCTTGTTGTCTAGCAGGATAGACTCTTTTGTGATGCCTCAAAGCAGAGGATATGGTCATTTTCTTCTGGTAGGAGCTGAGGGGAATAAACAGGATGAATCTTCTTGTGGGCACTTGTGAGCTATGGGGCCTTCTAGAAGGGAGTGTTTTGTTGTAGGGACACTGAGGCAGGCTTCTGTGTGTTAGGTGTGGACTGAGCAAGGACTGGGGCAAGACTAGTCCAGGCACTTTTCTAAGAAGAAGGCTCTTGGGAAAGGCCTTACTCTTGTGTCCCTTCACTGCCACTTGTCCAAGTGCAGCCACTGGATCTTCAGTCTGTTCCTGCAAGCGCCAAGTTCCCCTCATGCAAGGGCCTCTGCACAAGTTGCCTCCTGTTGTTGTCTGCGGTCCATCATTCAGGTCTCTGGCTGGGAGGCCTTCCTGACCACCCCTCAGTACAGTTATAAGCCCCTTTACTCTGTGCTCTTCAAGCACATGGCTTCTGCTTGAGCCTGTGTTTAGCCTCCCTTTTCTTATCTGTGAAGTGGGGACATTCTAGGGCCTTGCGCCCAGAGCACTATCTATGGACCAGGAGCATAGGCATCACTTGTTGAAATGGAGTCTTGGGCCCCACCCAATCCCAGATGAACTAGAACCTGCATTTTATTATTTACATTATTATTTTATTATTTTTTTGAGATAGTCTCCCTTTGTCTCCCTCTGTGTCATAGCTCACAGCAACCTCAAACTCTTAGACTCAAGCAATTCTCTTGTCTCAGCCTCCCACATAGCTGGGACTACAGATGCCTGGCTGTTTTTAGAGATGGGATCTAGATCTTGCTCAGGTTGGTCTCCAACTCCCGAGCTCAAGCAATCCACCCGCCTTGCCCTCCCACAGTACTAAGATTACAGGTGTGAGCCACCGCACCTGGCTAGAATCTGCATTTTAATTGGGATGTGCAACAGTTGTCCAGAAGCCACAGCTTCTCAACTTCTATTGCCAATTAGAATCATCAGGGAACCTTTAAAAATGACTGCCACATGGGTCCCCTTGGGGGTGGGGGAGCTTCAGCCTTCTGATTTCAAGACTGTTCTTTTTTAAGCACCAAAAGAAGCAAGAAAGGCTTCATCTTTCTCTGCTGCACTCCTTTTAATAAAAGAATTTGTTCTGTAAAATTTGGATTTAGCCAAAAGGCCACACTTAAGGACCTAGATGGCCACATGTAGCCTTAAGGCTGCTAGCTCTCCACACTTAGTAGGGTGTGACCTGGGGACCTGTTGCTCTTGTGCATCTGAGTTTGAGACCAGGGGGTGTGCTGTAAGGATTAGGTGAGAGAATGTGTAAAAATCAGTAAGTGCTGGCTGCTGTTTAGTTATTACTGTCCAGGCATAATATGCAGCACACTCTGTTGCCTTCATTTGCTTAAAGGTATGTTTTCCCTGCGAGAAGGTGAGCTCCATGGGGCAGGGCCTCTGTGGTCAGCTTGTCCATTGCTCTATCCCTTGCCCTTAGCACAATGAGGACACTTAGTCACTCAGTAAAAGTGTGCTGAGTGAATGAGCAGACGTTGAAGTTAGAATGGCTAGTTTAGACCTCAGTCCCTCCTGTATGATTTTTTAACTGGGGGGAATGAGAAGGAAACCAGGGTTGGCTGAGAACCTGCCATGTGCTGAATGTGTTTACACGGCTAGTGAAGTTGATGCTGTCACAGTGCTGGGAGGACAGCGTCACTGTCTGCACTGTGCTGCCCAGGAAGCTGAGCCTCAGGTTGAGGAATTTGTCTGTGATCGCACAGTTGTAAGCTCTGCCCTCCTTCAGAATGCAACATGTGAGCTCTTAAAGAAGAAAGGCAAGACACTGTGCGAGAGTGCAGGAAGGAATCGGATTTGGCTTGCTTTGCAGCTGGAGAGAAAAGACCCCTCTGAAGACAAGGAGGACATTGAAGGCAACCTGCTTAGGCCCACAGGCGTGGCGCTGCGAGGAGCTCACTTCTGCCTGAAGGTCTTCAGGGCTGAGGACTTGCCGCAGAGTGAGTCTGCCCACCCCCCCCACCCCTTGCTTGTAGGAGCCTGGGGGGAGCTGTGAGGGGGGCCCCTGGCTGGTGCCGGGGTCAGCTCTCTGGGGAAGGAGAGGCCTCTCAGCCCCAGCCTGAGCCTCCCTCTCCCCAGAGGCTGCCTCCTGCCCTCTCGCTGCCCACTGCCCACCTTTGTCTGGCTTCCTGCCCTTCCCCTCTCTCTGTGGGGATGCTTCAAACCCTCTCTCTGTTTCCAAAGAATTTTTTTCTATACTTAACAAAAGCAATTGAATATAATGAAAAGTAATAGGTACTGGTGAAGTTACAGAGATGCAAGAAATCCTGAGAGAAAGAACTGCCCCTGGGCTCCACCCCAGTGTCCCCTGTGCCTGGTCTGCTGTTCACCCATCTGTGGACCCACTTTCTTTGTTTTAGTGGGGAGTCAGCACCATCTGGACTCTGTTCTGTTCTCAGGGCTGGTTCTCACTGATTTTCCTTCCCTGTCCCACAAGTCAGCAGACTGGGCTGGGAGCTGTTGCTTTAAGGTTGGAAGGGTTTACATGAAGGATGCCTGGGGCCATTGTCTCCCAGATGAAGAATGCTGGTCTATTGGTGACCAGCCATCCTTGTTTTCCTGGGAGTGTCTTTGTTTTACACTGAAAATCTCATGTTCTAGGAAGCCCCTCAGCCCCTGGCAACTGGGACAGTGGGTCACCCTACTTGTGGCCATCTCCACTCCCCCCCAGAAAGTCCAGTGTGGTCACTGCCTGGTTTTTCACAGTGGCTGGCCTTGTACTGGACCCATCCTGGGGGTAGGTAGTAAGTGCTGAGGGAATTATACTGAATGTTTTAGAGCCGTGGGTATCAGCCTGGGCTGACATTAAAATCATCTGAGGAACTTTAAAATAGTCCAGACCCCTTTGCCCCCTTCCAGCATTTCAGATGGACTCAGGTCAGGGTGGGACTCATGAATGGGGATGGTTCCAAGGCTCCAGGTGGTCTCATGCAGCCCAGGTGTGAACCACTATTTTAAAGCGTAGATTAGTGTGAGCACGCCAATCACTGTCTATAGCAGAGTCAGCAGAATGTTTGCAACTTGGGTTCCTGGTTACAAGTTTTCCATAAAGATAATTGTTTGAGGGTTTTTGCTTTGACTACTGACTTCAACAAATAAAGTGAGTTTCTTCTGTGTAAGCTTATTTGGACCAAAATCATGGGGAAAGCCTTTAAATGAGTAATGGGCATTAGAACACATGCTTAAAAACATTTATTTGTTGTAATTATGTAGAAAGTGAGGCTGGTGAGCTTGCAAAGGGGAATGGGGAAATATAAATGTTTGCTTTTCTTAAGATGAAAGAGCTTTGTGTTGAACTCTCTGCAATGTTGTTTAAATATGACTAGGCAAAATAGATGGGTACACAGAATAAAAATGTCTGTTAATTGTTGCTGCTTCTCATATTCATGTAGACATTAGCTAGCATATCATCCCTAGGCTCATTTATATACATATAATCAACGTGTGCTGTATGTCCATATATGTACATATACATGTAACACACACAGATCTAGTTACCTTTCTATCTGTCATCTGTGTATAAATGCATGTAATCTGGCTAATTCAGTAAAGTAATTGGTTTGGGGCAGCAACTATTAAAAATTTTTTTGTTTTATTTTGTTTTTAAGCCAGAATTGCCTTATTGGTTAACTTTAGTAAATCACTGTGCTAAGGGATATAAAGGAAAATGCCAACCAGGGTCCAATGATGGGACCTTATTATAACATTTTCTAGTCCTTTTCTGGATTGTTTTCTGTCCTTAGCAGTACAGATTTCTAATCATTCAAGCGGTTAGTCAGTTGGTAGACCTGGTTTGAAAGCTTCCAGTGCTGAGGGGACAGAAAACGAGCCATCTGGGGGTGGGGACAAAGTGACCCAGTGCCCTCAGGGGCTGCTACTCTGAGATAGTCCTCCCTCTTGGGAGTCTCTGGGCTGAGTCCTTATATGAGGACTGCCTGGAGACAGAGTGGGGGAAAGTTGGGGTCTTGGGGTGGGACAGCAGGTGGGCAGTGACTGGCATGCCCTTCCCCGCAGTGGACGATGCTGTGATGGACAACGTGAAGCAGATCTTCGGCTTTGACAGTAACAAGAAGAACTTGGTGGACCCCTTTGTGGAGGTCAGCTTTGCAGGGAAAATGGTAAGGAGCAAGGGAGTGGGAGGATTCTTGTGGGAGGGGGACTTCTGGGCACCCCTATGGATGGTGCTGGGCAAGAGCAGGACCGAGGTGCCCCCAATAGAGGTGTGTGCACACAGAGGGGCTTAGCTGGGATGTGTGGCAAGACACCGCACAGACTCAGCTCTTAAGGGCTGCCCTGCACGAGTGTGGAAATGGACAGACAGATGCATAGGTATGGATGGACCCCGAGAGGATATAGGACAGTGTATAGTGAGAGGAATATTTTGGGGGAAATGAAACAGTAGTGTGGAAACCTGATGTGAATGCATATAATAGAGAAGCTTTTTAAATATGTGATACAAATGTGATTGTTTCTAAGGCAGGAGTCCAGTAGAGAAAGACCACTCTGCTGGGTGACCTTGGGATCACTCCTATATTTCCCTCTTCCTTGCACCCTACCTTTCTGCCCAGAGTCTGGACTGTCACTACAGTCCCTGTTAATTTCTGTCCCATGTCTCCATACAGGCTGGTGCCCCCCAGCATTTGTCTGCCCCCACCAGGCTATCCCCAGATGGTGCCATCCCTCTCTGCAGAGGACTCCCAGCTTTCTTTCTCTGACCACCCCCTCCAACCCAGACCTCTCCATGTCTCTAAACAGCTCCACCTGCCACCCCTCTGAGTATTTATAAGGGTCATTTTCTCTGCCCCAACCTGCCTTGTGTGCAGGAGTCTCTGTCTTAACCAGAACCCCCATCAAAGGCAGAAATGTGGGGCTGCCTTGACTCTTCCCTTTCTTCTCTCTCCACCTCAAATACACATTTAGCTCTTGACTAATTCAAACATGTCCTCAAGGCCCATCTCTTCCCTCTGCACCCATAGCCACTGATATCTCTTCCCAGGACTACACAGTGGTCTCTCCCTTCCCATTTTTCTCACCTCATGGCATTGAATTTTTGAAGAGTATAGGCCATTTGTCCAGGTTCCAGATTTGCTTGATCATTTCTGGTGTTGTTTAACCTGTTTCTCTGGCCCCTATATTTCTTGTAAATTGGAAGTTACAGTCTAGAGACATGATTAGATTCAGATTAAGTATTTTGGCAAGAGCTCATCATAGGCCATGCTCTATATGTCATATTACATCACAACAGGAAGAAATGTTGCTAGATTGTCTTGTGATGTGTAGTCTGATCACTTGGTTAAAGTGGTGTCTCCAGGCCTCTCCCTTGTAAATGTTCCCACTTCATAATTAGCAAGTAATCTGTGGGTGATATCTTGTCATTGAGTGGATAGCCTATTTCTCAGCAACCTCTTACCTAATGGCCAACCATACCCTTACCTTCTTGATAAGTCACTTACTTGGGGTTGCAAAGTGGTGATTTTTATCATTCCTTCTCTCTTTATTAGGTGGCATTTTTCTGTTAAGAGCCTTGTTTTTCCTATTCCTTTGTGCTTGCTATAAACCTCAATGATATTTATTTTAATTTAGTGTGTTAATATTGGTCATTATTGTGCTTGACTGCATGAATTTTCCTGAAGCTGGCCATTGGGAGCCCCTGAGAGATGACTCCTTCCTCCCTAAGTCACACAGGTTCTCAATTAAAATGTGTATGGAGAGGCGGTGCTGATTTTAAACTCTTCCACGCTGAAGTGTGAATGCTCCTTGCAGATCTTTATCCCGTATAGGTTTTGGTTTTGGTTTGGGGTCCAGGTCTGATGCCTGGCATCAGGATGGGCAGGCCTGGGGTCTTTAGAGGTAGAAAGAAAACAGGGAGGTGTGGCTGGACAGTTTTGTGGGACCCTTGTTCCAAGGACTTGGATCAGTTTTCCCAGTTGTCAGATGGGAAAAGTCATGAAGTCATTTCCTGAGATTTTTACTCCTTTTTCCCAACATGGAATGGTGGGTACTTGGATGGTGGCTAGAACCAAAGACAAATTTGCCTTCAAATTTATTGCTTTCCTCGGAGCTAAGTTTCAGAGCTCTGGAGTTCCTGGCTGCTTCTGGGTCCTTGCCAGCACCTTTGCTTTCCTAGGTCTTCCATTCTGAGATGCCCTTGGATAGCTCTGGCAATAGCTATGAAAGGTGCAAATACCTAAGGGCAGTAAGGGATATGGCCAAGGCAAGGGACTATGTAGAGGTTTGGCAGCTAGGCTCAACAAGACACTGCACCTCATATTGCTCTCTAGAAGGAGGGGAGAGTTGACAATGAGCTCATAGAAAAGGGGAGACCTGAAACCTTTGTATGGTTGGCCTCCTCTGGTGGTCCCCAGCCCTCTGCATCCTCTTCTCTCTGCCTGGAGCCACCTCCTCGTAGCCTCCCTGCACTTGCCACTGCCCTTACTGCATATCTCATCCTGTCTGTCCTTCTTTCTTAGCCTTCAGGTGTGTCACTTTTTCTCATTACAGCCTAATCTGAAGAGTATTGTGGTTTGTCCTCTTGTGTGTCCACGTACCCAGCCTGGCCTTCCTTGCAGTTCCTCTTATGGACACTTGGTGGCACTATTAGCCCAGATGTGAACCAGGCCTCTTTTGCTGGAGTTACTAAGGGGCTAAGAAGAGAGAAAGATCATGGGGGCACCATACACTGGTTTTATAAACAGTTTGACACATTTTCATCACACTGGTTAACATTGCCTTCCTGGCATTTTCTTAGTTATTGTGTTAAGACAATTATATTCTACATTTACTAAGTTTCACATGTACCCTTGTAAGATGCACCACAGGTGTAATCCCACCAATCCCCCTCCCTCTGCCCATCCTCCCCCCCTTCCCTCCCTCTCTCCCTTCCCCATATTCTTAGGTTATAATTGGGTTATAGTTTTCATATGAAAGCCATAAATTAGTTTCATAGTAGGGCTGAGTACATTGGATACTTTTTCTTCGATGATCGCATTAATGTACACAGCTATGATTTAATATTAATAAAAA
>CAUYPK010138572.1:0-26604 GCA_963574355.1 Loris lydekkerianus
AGATATCATCTAACTCTAGTAAGATTAGCCTATATCACAAAATCCCAAGACCAGAGATGTGGGCGTGGATGTGGAGGAAAGGGAACACTTCTACACTGCTGGTGGGAACGCAATTATTTTCAACATCAAAAAATACCGTGGAGTCCCAATTCAAGTCAGGTTATATTGATGTTATATCAATCTTTAGAATCACCTAGATTAAAATGGAAACCTTTCACAGACTGACATTATGCTAACACTATAAAATATGGTGATGATGTGAGAACAACACACAATAATATTAAATAATGCTCCCGTCCTCAAAGCACTTCTGCTTTTCCCTAAACAAATACAAATGCAAAATTCTCTGATAGATAAAGTGTGCAGGGGGAGTAGTTCAACTTTAATTAAGAATGCTTTTGGAAAAGGTAAACTTATTTCTATTTTAATGCAGTTTAAAAGGAAAATATATTTATTAAAATTTGTATTTTGTCAATGCTTTTTGGGAATCAGTATGTCAAGGAATAGAGAATACAGATTCCTTTAATGACAAATTCTCCATGAGAGAATTATGAACTCTTAAGAGTTCATGAATGGGAACACATGGGTAGACTCCAAGGAAGTTTGAGAACCCTTAAAAAAGAAAGAAAAATTCTTTTAGATTGAGGTTCTCTAGATTTCAGTAGATTCTCTACACAAGTGCCATCCATGGAAAGGTTCTAAAAGGGATAGAAGGTTCTAGAAGTGATAGAAGGTTCTAGAGGCGCCAGAAGGGCCCTATACCTACCAAGACAATAGTAGCTATAACCTATTGAATCCTTGAAAGGTGGCTAATGATCCTGAGGAAGATAATGTTTAATTTTATTTAATTCTAAATAACATTCGATGGTAAATAACCACATGTGACTGCCATATTAGACAACCCAGCTGTAACGAGTTTGTGACCATGACCACTGTGCCCCCATATGGGAGAATCAGATCCATGCAATGGCAACAGTACTTTCCCAAGATCTGACACGGGGTATCAGATGCTTCTGAGAAAGGGTCCCAGTTACCTCAAATGTTTTATCCCTGGCACAATGCTGACCATGGTAAATGTTTAAGGACTGTTCGTTGAATTAACGTGATTGAGAAAATGACCTTCGCTGCCTTCTTTTATTTCCTAATCCGTGGTTTCTTGACTACGTGACCCAGATTCATTTGCGAAGTTGTTTGCCATTCCTGCCACCAGGCCTTGGTGACATGGGTGCCTCCCCCTGCCTGGCCAGCTGCTCACCTCCTCACCTCCTCTGTGAGGCTCACCCCAGTTCTCCTAGGCAGAACTCATCTCTCCTACCTTCTGTCCACGCCCTCCATTACAGCACTTATCAGAAACACATACAATCATTTCTATTTGTTTATGGGCTTATCTTCCACACTAAACATGAGGTAGTCTGAGATTCAGCAGAGAGGGCCCCACAGAGTAGAAAAATCTGGATTCAATTCACCCACAACTTGCTAGGTATATGAACTTGGGGAAGGCATTGAACTTTCTTTCAGCTTCTGTTCCTGTCTTTACAAAACTGGAATAACGTAACATCTATGTGACAGGTTTATGACAAAGATGAACTATTGCAAAGAATATAAACTGCATAATCCTGACACAGTTGAACCATTTGATACTTTTTTGTTATTGCCATAGTCTGTGAACTCTTCAAGAGAAAATGTTAGATTATATTTTCCTTCTTTACATTCCTGGCACCTACAACAATGCCTGACGCATAGTAAGTGTTTAATACATGTTTGTTAAAGTGAATGGAAAATTTTCTCCTCAGCCTTCCGACTGATTTCCATTTCTAACTGATTTTCCATTTCGGTCACTTTTAAACATCACCTTTAAAACAAAATGGTATGTTGCCAAGTCTGTGATCAAAAAATATGCTCACAGTTATTATTGCAAACATGATTAGAAAGTTTTTGCTAAAAATTTGAAAGATGAGTATTTTGAGAAAAATATTTAAACAGTATTTATATTATACTGTATTTTAATTACATCCTGCTTTAATTCAGAGAAAACAAAGAGCCTGAACCTAAAGCTCAACTCTTTATTTACCTGATTCGTCATAGAAACTATTGGGAGAGACTTACTGTGAAAGTAGTTCATTAAATTTCAGTTTCTCAATCTCTCTTTTTTTGTGTGTGTGTGTGTGACAGAGTCTCACTCTGTGCCCTCAGTAGAGTGCTGTGGCGTCACAGCTCACAGCAAGCTCAAACTCTTGAGGTCAAGGGATCCTCCTGCCTCTCAATGTCTTTTTTTTTTTTTTTTTTTTTTTTTTTATCACAACCCATAGTTTGAAATACATTTTCTATCATGACCTGTGTACACACTTATATACATATAGGTAACTAAAACCAAATTCACATAAAATAACACTTGTCCTTACTTCTTGAGGGGGACTCTGACACTTCATTTCTATTCCAATTTTTAATACAGATTATGTGCCACTAAATACATCTCCTAATCCACTGTGATCCAAGACTTGCCGTATTAAAAGCCAGGTGTTCAATAATGTACGTTAAAATGGGTTTTTTCAAGTTTTTGTTGACCTCAATGTTAAAACTGTCTAATGTTTACCTTGAAAGAATGGTGCAAATTCAACACCCTATCTCATGACAAGTTTTAGGAGAAACAGATGTAATCCCACTGCTATACCCTACTCAGAATGCTGTAAAAATCACTCATCCCAGCCTCCACCCCAGTCTACTGGGTCCGACTGAGCCATCTTTGACAGAGATCTGTTCTATGATCTCCTGCAGAAGTTTCCCCAGATTTCCTCAGGCCAGATGTCAGTAAGCTCAACCAACAGCACCTGTCACCAGCGTCCTACCTTTAGCAGGCTTCCCACTCATCATTTCTGTGACAAATCCTGTTGGTGTGCGGCTGTGCTGAGGAATGATTTGAATCGGATTTTCTAACCCCTGAAACTGCATTACCATCCTTAGCTTATTCACAGCAACTGGAAATGAGACTAGGTAAGGAGTGAAAGAGGCCAGAGGTTACATGGTTTACTGATTAACTTCATTACAGAGCAGAATATTTGTAAATGTTTATGAGAAAAGTCCTCGATGCCAAATTGCCTAGTAAGCTGGAAACCAGTCCCTTAGATAAACATTTTCACAGAGCCCTTTCCCAGTTTAAGAACTTCTAGAGGGTAGATTTCTGTTCAGCAGCTCTAAGAGTGATTTGGAAGTCAAGGAATATGCTCTAGGCCTTGACATTTGTCCTTATCTAAAGGCTACAGCATGGTATAATTTTGTAACATCAGGAAACAGTAAAGCATGATGCTTATCAGAGCGAGGTCTGCAGACAACTGCCCTGACCACCCAGGTTTGTATCCAGTGTTATAGGTTGAATTGTGTCCTTCCTACCACTAAATTAATACACTAGGTCCTCCACTTACGATGGGTTATGTCACAATAAACCCATCATAAGTTGAAAATGCATTTAATAAATTTAACCTACCAGATATCACAGCTTAGCTTCGCCTACCTTAAACATGCTCAGAACACTTCTATCAGCCTACAGTTAGGCAAAAATCATGACTATCTCATGCAGTTTATTGAAGATTGTGCTGAAAGCACATTTTTTGCATCATCAAAGTCTAAACATCATAAGTCAAACCGCTGTAAGTCAAGAATGTACATTGAAGTCCTAAACCCTTGGTACCTCAGGGTGTGACCTCCCTTGTAATCAAACTACAATGAGGATTAGCCTGGGGGCCCTAATCCAATAGGCTTCATGTCCTTATGCAAATAGGAAACTGTGACAGAGAGATAGACACCCACAGAGGCAAGCTGGTGTGAAGAGACACGGGAGAAAGAGGGCCATTCGTAAGCCAAGGAGAGAAGCCTGGAGTGGATCCTTCCCTCACAGCTCCCAGGAGGAACAAACCTCTCTGACACCTTGACTTCAGATTTCTGGCCTCCGAAAGTCACCTTGTGGCAGCCGCCCTAGCAGACTAATACATGCAGGGTTTCTTGGCACTTCCTAGCTCTGTGAACCATGAACAAATTCCTGAACCATTGTTCTCATCTTGATTTCCTCATCTGTACAATGGGGCTGATAATCACACAACCTCCTAGAGTTATATGTGAATGAAATAAAACCACATTTGTAAAATGCTTAGCACCGTGGGTTCCTACCTGTCATCATCATATTGATGCTATGATTGTTCAACTTTGGATTCACATTGGAATGAGCTTAGGTTGCTCATTCAATCAGAATAAGTCCTTGTTGGATCCTGCAGCATAACTCTGGGAAATCAAGCTTCAGTCTGTTGGCTGTTTTTTTAGAAAGGAGGAGTTTAGAAGGGGATTCAGTCGGTCCAGGGTTGAGCCGTGCATAATGCAGCCAGACGCACCGTGTAACCTTAGGCGAGTATCTCAGCTTCCATGGCCCTGTTTGTCTGCCTTAACAGATGGTAAAACATAGATAATAAGTCCTGCCCTACTTCCCTCATAGGCCCGTTGTGCAGATAAAATGAGATAAATATGAAAGCCGTTTTAAATGGCAAAGGTGATGTGTATAAATGTAGTAATCATTGTAAGATACGCCAAAAGCCTTTCCTATAGGCACATAGAAAGTTTCCAAAGTGTTCCCATATACATTATGGGGGGGGGTCATTGGATCCCCCCGGGGGCCTTTGAGGAGAGTACTACTTCTGATGCTCACTATCTTCACGTCTGTTTTATAAATAAGGAACAGTAAGTCAGTGAGGCTGAGGAATTTTTCTATCTAACTAGGAAGGAATGAAGCTGGGACTTTAACCCAGGTCTTCTGACTCAAAATCTCATGGTGGAAAAACTAAGGTTTGCTTGTCCTGATTGGCAAGAAAGATAAAAGGAGTGGGGGTCTGTGGTGTGTTTGTATTTACTCCTGACCTCCACGTACATCTGATCTCATGCTCCTCTCCTCCAAATCCCACAGTTATCCCTGCCGTGAGAGGATCATAGGTGAAAGGGCTACCCAAAGGCTAGGAAGCAAGACAAACAATTTACAAATTTTCTATTTCAAGAATTCCCCACTGAGTTTTTCACTGGTCAAAATATACAGACCTTTCTGTTGCCCCCAGAAACATCTATACTAAATAAGAAGGGAGCAGGATAATTGAGCTGGTCTAAGAAACTCCTGTTGCTGGTGAAATTCACAGAGAACACAGAATATTCTCCTAATAATAGGAGATGGGATCCCTTTGCTTCTTGCTCAGAGAAGATCAACTGCCTGGTGTTTGTTTGTTGTGGTTGTTTTTCTGGAAGTACGTTTTTTGTTTTGAAGATCTGTGCCATCCAGAATAGTAGCCACTAGCCATAGATGGCATCTTAAAAGAGAGAGCTGGTTCTTCAGTTACTCCAGTCACATTTTAAGTGTTCAACAATCACATGGGGGTGGTATTGCTGTGTCAGACAAGGTAGACGCAGAACATTGCCACGATCACAGGAAGTTCTACTGGACAGCATTTAGACCATGCTTGGGAGCGATATGGGTGATATGCCAGTCACAGAGTGTGGACCTTCAGCTGTGAAGTCATAAAAAACAGGGAAGTCCCAGAGCAAATGTTGGCAATGCTTTTCTGAGAACTACCCTTGAAGAGACCTGTAGGCAATAGACTTTAAGCAATATAATCTCATGGAAAAGACTTTCCCAATTGAGAAGGTAAAGAGGAGTATTCTTTTACCTTGGAGGCTCAAAGATTCAATTTTGATTACTTGTCCTGATTATCTTCTGGTCGTCTACTTGCTAGTTATGGAACCTTAAGCAAATTATTTAACAACATGAAATACCCATTCTGCCATAAAAGAGGAAACAGTAATGGTACCTACCTTACAGGAGAGTTGTGAGAGTGAAGATTAATGCAAAGAAAGTACTTAGGATGTGCTAGGCGTTCTTCTTGGTGCTTTGTTAAATAACATAAGTTAACATAAGTTATTTAACAAAGCATGAAGTTAAGGAATTTGCCTAAGACCACAGACTAGTAGACGGCAGGAGTGGGCCTGAACCCAGGAAGTCGGCTAGCAAATCTCACAGACCTGCAAGTTTGCATCATGAACTCTGCATGATGTCTGACAAATAGAAAGCACTCAAGACAAGCTAGCTGTCCTTGTCACAATTCTTTTCATCGCTGTAGATTTATACATTTGCAGTCTGATGACATGGTCAATCTCTCACAGCCCGGTGCCTCTGTTTTTTAACCTGCATGGTTGGCAGTTGAGCCCTAAACTGCAATGGAGTCACCCACCTGCCAGCCACCTTGTCTATTACTCTCTGACTTCATCGCACACCCTTCACAAGCTATGCATGCCCTTCCTAAAAGAAGCAATAATCGTTCTATAATAAGGAAAGGCCCATTCAATATTTCCTTTCTTCTCCCATCTCTTTGCTACATTAACAATGGTACCAGAGCTGAGATTCCTTGGGAGGCAAAAACCAGCCTCACAAGGAATTAATTAGAACCCTAGAGATTGCTTAAAGCTGTGGATAAGAAACAGCAGCGACAAAATATTTCAACTATGCAAAAACAAAGCTTCATTTTATCTGAGCCAATGGGATCTTTCTGCCTTTTGGAAACTTTCAGCTTTAATTCATCCAACAAGTCAGAACTACATTTACTTGACTTGAACTCAGTGAGATGGAAAAATACCTGAAATCAAATGTCAGAAAGACTCTGCAAAATTATATCTCAAGACCTTTAATTGCCTTTCAAAACATCTGACTGATTCTGCAACATCTGGAAAGGTCTTTTAATTTAAGCATGAGACCCAGGCAACAGCCAGATTCCAAATTGAGCATCTTCTGATAAAAATCAAGCATGCCCAAAGAAAACAGGTGTAAACAGCTAAGTGGAGCACAAAACAAGGAGAGATAAGCAGGCGAGATGCAATGTAAGTGAACAGGATTGCTGGGCATCTGTCCCCTGTCATCTGCTGGGTCTCATGCAGAGTGGGACTTCGGACAGACTGTTAAAAAAAATAATGAGAATAATATAAAACATGGATTCCCAAGCAGCCGTTAGCCATGCTGTCACATTAACATGAGATTGAACACGTGTTCCCTTCCTGAGGGCATCCAGAAATTTATTTACATATTCTCGATTCTTGCTGGCTCCTTGAAAATTCTTTGCACTCCACGAGGCCAAAATAAACAGTGCTTCCTTCTTTTAATGAGCAGAGTGGCGTTTATCATTTTAACCATTTAAAATGTTATCAACGATCCTTCAAACACTGGATTCATGATAACAACTGATGTGTGGTTTACAGAGCAGGCTCCCACACAGCTGATTCATTCCTCCCAACAAACTACAAAGTGTGACATTATTATCCCCATTTTACAGGGGAGAAGACTGAATCTCACTTGCCCTTGAGACTATGTCTTCCTATTTTGTTCCCTATTTCCACTTCCAGCATCACTCCCCTAAGTGAATCAGGACTCACCACCGTGGGGACGGTGATCGTGGCCCATAAGTAATGCTGATTCTGTGCTATAATTAGAGTACTTTGTCTCTTAATCTGTAACATTGTATGATGTTTTGAGTTTTTAAACCACAGTTTGCTAAAATTAAACACATGCTTTAATTAATACACCACCTCCCACCCCGTTCACTATGCCAAGTGATGGAAAGCTGTGGACTTTGTCATTATTACTTTTTATTACCCACAAATTGCATAAAACCTGGCCTTCTTCACTCATCAGAGATGCCTTTCTTAATCCAATAAATCAACCTTTGACCACGTTTCCTGGCTTTCAGGATCTCCCAAAGGAAAGGAGGCTTTTCTCTGTGAGGTCAACATGGCCGTCCCAGTCCTGCATGCAGATTTGGTTGCCCATGGGCTAGATTCCCATCTGGATTGGCCAGGATCTCTGGCAACAGAATAAATTAAAGGAGCTCAAGGAGGTGACTGCAGCCCATCTTCTAAGTCCGTTCTGTCCAAGCTCCTTTCCATCTTTTTCTGGTGATGATGTCACTTCCTTCCGCCCACTTCTGACTTCTGCAGCTCATCCTGCGTGAGCACAGACTCGCCTCAGCTGACAGCCTGTTCAAGAGCAGCCTGCACATCTTTTGCTTCTGCCCACAACTACAGGAGACAGCTTGGCCTGAGAACAAAGACAGTCCAGAAGCACAGGAGAGTTCGTGTCCCCAGGGGCTGGTTCTTACAGGCTTCAGTCCCTGATCCTCAGCTGGCAATTCTCATGCTACGCCAAGTGGCCCCAAGCTCTGCTCAAGCCATGGAAGAGATCTCTATAACTCACCTCTTTTGGGTTCCCTCCTTCCCTGTCTCATCGCCCTGCTCCCTCGCTTCGGCCAGTCACCCGTCACATCAAGTGCCTGAACACAAGTCCTGGCTTCAGGCTCTGCCCTTTGGAATAAGCATTTACATGGGTGAGGGATATTCCCCTCCACTTTAAGCAAAACCTTTGAAAAGTGCGGGATCCACAGTCATCTCTAGAAGAAGCTGCAGGTATCATTGAAAAGGTCACTAGTGTTTCCAGCACCTGTTAGTGAATGATCATCAGTATTTCTCTTCAACACTGGTCGCTTTCCAAAAGCCTTAAAGGTGGAATTTAATCCTGGCCTTTAGAATAACTTTTGGTGAAAGGTACCAAGCCCAGTGCCACCTTAAAGGACTTGTCAAGCCATGTACCAGGTGAGTACCACTGAGTTACGTCTTCCTGATAGGCAGCTGCAGCATTGTGTGGACTCAGATGTTAACGCTCCCTTGGGTCCTAGAAGCACTAGCCTAAAAATCTCTTTTTACCAATCAAACTTGAGTGAGTCATTTTGGAGACCGCACAGCTGGTGCATGGGAAAGCAGAGGGTGGGCAGCCAGTTCCCTTGGACTTTCCCCTGCCCTAAGTAAAAGCAAGAAGACAAGGCCTTTCCAAGTCCATTCCATACTTTGGGCCTTTGTTCTCATTATTCCCTCCTCCTGGAAGAAACATTCTCCCTGGCTTCTTGTCTTAAGGGCTCAGCTCAGATGTCCCCTGTTCAGAGGCCTTTCCTCGCCGCAGCAGTCCGCATGGTTCACCTGTCCAGTCACTAGGACATCACCCTCTTATTGTTTTTCTGGCACTTGTCACTACCTGATATTACTGTATTGATTTATTTACATGTTTACTGTGCATCCACCCTCCACTATGACCTTGCCTGTCAAGTTCTCTGCTTTCTTCACAGGCCCTGCATATCGTCCTTGCTCAATGAATAGAAAAAAATAGAAGAAATGCCAGTTCTATCACGAAGCTCACCTGCCCCTGGTGTAAGAGCCTGGCTGTTAGGCCATTGGAGAAGAATCCAGCTTTCTGGCTAGTGGAACCCAGGCATGAACCCGTCCAGGTTTGCACTGTGGCCCTGGGAAGAGCAGCTCGCATGCCTTAAGTCTTAAGCTATAAGACTCCAGCACTGATGAGAGATGAGTTGGGCCTGTGAGCTGCTCTTCCTGGGGCCACAGTCTATTCCCTGGTGCACTCCACCCTGAGCATGGGGAGGGGCTGTAGAACGCATCACTGTCCTAGGATGCACGAGAAGAGGGGAGGAGAAATAAAAGAATCAAATTTTCTTCATCCTCTCCTGTGGGACACTTATAGTTCAGGTATGTGGAATGGAGTGAGACTGAGGCCCTTGAGGAAAGAGATTTGAAAAGGATGCTTATTCCTAGCTCATTCCCAGGACATGAAAAGGAGTCTCATGGCCACACGTGGGTCAGATGAGCTCAGCAGAAGAGGGAACCAGATGAAGATGCAAGGAAACCACTCCAGCCAGGAATAGCAGCTGTGCGCTGCAGCCCGTGGTCTTGTGGACACTGGGTAAGAACGTGATCCAGTGAACGGGAGATGAGGAGACCACAACATAGGAAGCAGGAGCCACAGTGCTTCCTTGGCGACCATTTCCAGGTGTTTCTCACCTGAGGGCACCTGCAGGACGTGGCCTCTATTTCCTGACATCTTTTGTACCTCTCGGCTGTGGAGGTCAACCTCAAACCCATGTGCTTGCTTAAAAATGGGGCTGGTTTATAAGAGAAACCCTGCAATTTCCTCTCCGTGTATAAATTGGAGCTGAGTAGATTGGTTTAATAGTCATGACACCAACCTTCAGACTGAGAGATCTCAACATGCAGTTGTAAAATTTTAGAGCAGAAAACAGCAGTTTTCACTTGAACAAATAATCTTAAGTGGAGTGTTCCTTCATCTTGCATATGTTCCAATAGTCCTAATTATTCTGTGAGTTCTGACTGGTAGACCAAAAAATTATGAAGATGTCTAAAAATTGTTTTTTCTAAGGAACTATAGAAGGACAGGTCAGAAGCAAAGGGTCAAGTGGCCAGACAAGAAGGGAGGATCTCCCACTGCCCTTGACTTTGTCCACAGAATGAAGAAAAGTCAACTGGAATAAGACATAGTGAGAACAGGTATTTCATGAGTAATTACTAGAGTCTTTGGTCTCTCTGAGAGTTACTGATCGACTCCTCCTTTCTCTCCACTATACCTCTTTTCTCCTTCCCTTCTATTATTTATTATTGGAGTCTTATTTATTAAGCACATATTAGGATTAATAAAATATGTTCAGTGCCCTTAAATACTCTTATACTGTATGGGGCAGGTACAAATAATGACTCTCTTGGAAATGACCAGATAAACAATCACACAACAAGGGCTAATGACCAGTAAGTAATAGTATAAACTATTAATTAAGATCGGCTTTGGATATGTGTATAAGGGCCCATGCCTTCATACATTGAACTTCAGGCAATCTCAAGTGTTTGCATCTTCAGTATCATATGGTCCATATATTAATACAGGGTCCATACCTGTCCTACAATGGTCCATATATTAATACAGGGTAAAAATGGGGACTACTCAAGCTTCCCAGCAGGGCTATTATGCAGGAAGGAATTATTTTAACAGGGACAAAAGGCTCCCTGCCCCACCCAAAATATTGCCCTAGCTGACTGCTTATTAATGTTCTCAGTTAAGACTCTTTATAAGAAGTTTTTCATAAATGCATAAAGTGAAGCAATATAGCATTTTATGGTATCATCTAGTTACAGATCTACTGAAAACAGCATAGTATAATTTGTCCTCAACTCAGCTTAAGTGACTAATCCAGACACCGTGCCATAGATGCCCCAGCACCAGAGGAATGGTGGACAGGAAACTTTCTACACAGCTATAACCTAAGAAAACACAGCCTTTAATAGGTATAATATTAAACCATAAGAATCCTGATTTTATACTTTATTGCCCATAATAATATTAGAATTAGCTCTGGAACAGGAATCTGTTCCTACTCCCAACTCTGTTAATTATCTAGCCTCATGGCCTTGGGCAAGTCACAAAGCTCTTGAAGGCTGGCCATCCTCATGTATGAAAATGAAGACCATTAGGCCTGACAAATCCAAGGTCCCACGTACCTGTAACCCTGCAGAGTAGCCAACATTTACCGAGCTCTTAGAAGGACCAAAAACATTCTCTTGACTCTCAGACTCATTATCCAGGTTTTTTTGTCTCCCATATTTCCAAATACGGGAGTTTGTTTTTATTGACATTCAAATGAACTCGACAACTTACCGAATAAATTTTCAGAAAAAGGAAATTCATCCATGGTAGGGAAATGGGAGTGTTCAATGAGATTCATTTTTGATCCCATCCAAATTTTTCAATTTGCAAATGCACTTTCGTGATGGTGGTCTTCAAAAGAAATCCCTAAAAGGCAAATAAATAAGGTTTGTAATTGCAGGAATGTGGAGGGGTGGTCAAGAGAGGTGGGGAAGGGGAGAAGGAGATAGTTTACAAAAGTGCAAAAGCCCTTGCAGACATTTTGCCATAGCCTTTCTGTATGTATCTTTTCTCAATATTTATCGTTTTTCCATCTCATTTGGATTTTTTTTTATTAAATCATAGCTGTGTACAATAATGCAATCATGAGGTATAATGTGCTAGTTCCCAGATGCCTGCTTTCAGGGGAATACTCTAATTTATCTGGGGAAATATTTATGTTTTCATTTGAATTTCACCACTTCAGAGATTTAGGCAAGATATAACATTTTGGTTAGGTCTTTATTCCGTTTATATGTAAACCCCTCACACACACATACAGAAATAAAAGCCTTGATTATAAAAATGAAATAAATTCTACTTATTAAATGGGTAGTAGTTCCAAAAGCTTGAGCATAATCAAGATCTAATTTCTTTTTCCTAGAACACTTCATAGGTGTGATTGTGTTTTTCCTTCAAAGGGAACACAATATTATTTCTTTTTGTGCTATAATCATTGATGATCAGTGCTCCAGTAATTCATCAGGATTCACATAATGATAATTCTTTATTTTTACCATTTTTTCCCTCTGTTACCTGGAATTCCTTTATAAAAAGAAATGAAACTCTACCAATATTTGGTTAACCAATAATATAAATTTAACAAGAAATACAAAATAAATGATTTCCTTCTTGAAAAAAATGGGACGAATTCATGATTTATTATCCTAAACTTTGTTCTATAAACATATGATAGTGATTTAAAGTCACTTCTTGCTGGAATTTTCTTGACTATTTAGGCATTATGTCAGCAGATTAAAATTCAGAAAGTACCCCCAAAAATCTTCTTTCTTTCTGCCTTACAGAGAAAATTTTAGGGGTATGCATTTTCACTCTCCTGGTCTACTTTGGTCATAAAGAAGTTATAACAAAAAGAAAACTAATGGCAAATCTCACCAAAATTTCTGAAGTTTCATCCTGAGTAAATTTCCAGAATACATCTAAGAACCCAAGAAAAGCAGTGTGTACTTTGAGCTACATCTCTGAGTCTTCTTTCTTCCCTTCCTTCCTCCCTTTCTGCTTTCCTTCCAAGACGACTTCTACCTCCCTAAAGAAATAATTGGACAGGTTAACGAATGAAAAAGTGTGTTTCAGAACCTCTTTTCCCAGGCTATTTTCTGAGGATGGTTTTCAAGCCTTTTTTTCCCCCTGCCTCCACCAAGAAATTACTTTGTTTACAAATGAACAACTTAGTGTTTGCTCCTCAGGAAGAGAATATAAGGGTTTGGTTGGACAAATACTTATTTCATTAGAAATTCCCACTATTTACATCTCTATTTCTCTCTCCCTTGCCAAATGTCCCAGTTTAAACCCAAGTGAGTTTCAGATACAGCTGGCTGCTGGTGAAGGGGTCCACCAGAAACCTGTCTGCTTCATTCTCTCATTATTCATGCTTCCCACAAATACGAGTTGAGAATGTATTCTGCACTGATCCTTGTGCTGAATCTTTCAAGACAAAATAGTAAAAGGAACAAAAGAATTTATAATTCATGACATCAGTCTTAATGAGGACTATAGACATTAAACAAATAATCACACAAATGCCTAGTTGATTACATGTTATCGTTAAAGCCATGTATGAAAGTTAAGAACAGGATGCTCTGAAAGAGAAGTCTGTGTACGCAGACAGGAAGTCAAGAGATAGGAAGTGGCCAGCTCTTGACTACTGAAGTGGCAGTAGCCTCTCTAAGGGAAGATGTGGCTTCAAGGGCAATTTTTAAAGATGGGCAATACTAGAACACATATGAATTAAAGAGAAAATACGAGGGGAGGGGAGTGGTTGTAGAGGAAGAATGAGAGAGAGTCTTCTGGGAAGGGATACAAACTGTGTCCACCGTGGAGACCGCACATACCAGAGTCTATCTGGTAAATCAGTGGCACAGCCCTACCATCCACTGCTGTCCATTAAGATGAGGGACTGGAATAGAGAAAACCCACTCTAAAGTCAGAGGGAGCTAGGAACCACCCCAGTCATCACAAGACAAAGCCTCAGTCGTGAGAAATGTTATTTCTCAGTGTAGCTGTGTTTGGCCAACCCATAGTAGACTCAGGCAGCCCTCCTGCCACCCACAGGTGAGAAGGGAGGAGTTATCAATAAAAATGATGTCTGGAGACATTGGCTGCAGTGTAGACCCTTCTAATGCAACAAGTAGGAGATCGTGAGCTCATTTCAGCCCCGTCCTCACTCTCACCCTCATGTTCAAACAACTGGCACATATCACAGTGGAATTGAACCTAAGAGGGCTCAGTGCTTTTTTAGGGCAATTGTGAAACAGTATCCCCGATGCTGCCACAACTCCTATAGAAGGAGGCTCTGATAGGGAGCTGGAGGTCCTGAGGATAAACCAGTAAGAGTTGAGGTGCTGCTGTTAAGGGGGCTTCATTCATACTCACAGGCTAGTTGGACACTAGTGAAATTCAAGTTTCAATATATACATACCAATCATTTAAGAACATATTCAGTGTGCATATATAAATATATATGAACCATATATACTAAATGTGTGTACAAATATATGTCTGTTTATTATGTAATAAATGAGTTGAAGATCACCCCCAAAATTCAGGCAACTTTTATTTAAGATAGAGCTTCTCCTATCTCTGGAATAGGAAATTCCACAATTTCTCATAATAATACCTCCTTTGAACCTACAATGTCAACAGTCAGAAATTTTCCCAATATTCAACCCAAACTTAAACTCTGTAACTTAAGACTCATTTCCTTTGGTCATAAAAAAATGGGAAATTACAGAAGCTGGGCATGATGGTACACACCGGTGGTCCCAGCTACTTGGGAGCTGAGACAGGAGGGGGTCACTTGAGCGCAGGAGTTTGAGACTGCAGTGCACCGTGATTGCACTTGTGAATGGCCACTGCACTCCAGCCTGGACAATGTGGCAAGACCCTGTCTTAACAACAATAATTTTAAAAGGACATTACAGGTCTGTGACTAAGTTTAAGTTTCCCTCTGTGCTCTCTTTTTTTTACATCTGTATCTTTTTAACCTTGAGCCATGTTCATTATTCTTCCCCATAACTTCCATAGCACATTACAGTTTGCTAATATTTTCCAGGTACACACTCATCTTCACTTGAGATTCTGGTGATAAATTTCCCTTTATATATTCATACAAACTTGGCACTTCAAATCCAGTGCCTGGCACACAATAGACCCTCAAGAAATGTTGGCTTAATTAAATTATCTGTTTTGTTTTCTTGCTTAGTTCTGCCAAATTCCCTGACATTGGATGTGCTGTTCCTGGAGAAATAGCATAAAACAAGAATTTCATTCTCTTGTTGGCACAAAGATTTAGGACATAAATTTTCACTTGCTCACCCAAATGAAAGTCCACTTCCCCTAATTCCACATCACTTATAAAGGTTGTTAACCCTGGCTGAAGACCCACCATGGGGGTGCCCCTACTTAGCCAGCAACAGAGCTCTCTAGACTTCAGATAGCTAGCAGAGTCTACTCAAATAAGATTCATTGGTTTTTATAATCCTTAAGAATCTTTACAAAAGGAAACTTTAATTTTTGAAATGGTAACACAGACATGTGGTAAGCAATTCAAACAGCATACTGAATTATAAGTCTTAACAGCTTCATCACCCATTCCCCTTACCAAAATACGATTACAAGGGCCAAGTTCTTGTGCATCCTTTTGGATACTATGTTCTTTCTATAGCCTGAAAGGGGCCTTTAAACCCTATGTCTAAAATCAGATTTTGGCAAGCTTGCCTACAGGCCAAAGTTGGCCTGCTTCCAACTTTGTATAGCCTATAAGTTTAGAATGGTTTTGCATTTTTCCAGTGCTTGAAAAAAAATCAAAAGAAGAATATTTCATGACATATGAAAATTAAAGTTCAATAATAAAGTTTTATTGGCATCCAGCCACACCCATCTTTTATGGACCGTCTGTGGCTGTTTCCTCCCTACAAGGGCAGAGTGGAGTAGTTACAACACAAGACTGCACGTTCCACAAAGCCAGAAGTATTTACTATCTGGCCCTTTGCAGAAAAAGCATGGTGTTAATCCCTGCTTGAAACAAATAATGGGAGGGATTCAAACAATCAAAGTAATATTATAGGTGACTATGAATAATCCAGTGATTACTATGGGAATAAGCCCACCTAATGCATACATCTCATATTAGCTGGATTTTTACCTTTTAATAGCTCCTTGCTGAGATTAGTCAACTTGCAGAGTGTTTCCATATGCATGATTTCTTTATCTGGGGTTACTTCTGTCCCTTTCTTTCTCTAATACTCTTCATCTTCTTGTTGAAAAAAGAACTACAACAGGAAGTCTAACTGCCAGGATTCCTCCCAAATTAGCTCTAGAGTCTTTTTTTCTCTTCAGATCTTCCCTTCAACAAAAGGAGTCATTGTACAGTTGAGAATGAGAGACAGGCGTTCTCAGCACCAGCGGTCTCTAAATAATTATGCTCGCTTACCCTTTAAAAGAACCTTGAAAACCAATATGTTCCTTCGACACATTTTGGGGAGCTGACGTCTAAAATTTTCCACTAAAAATTAAAACAGTTGTAGTAAACGTAATTTCTGACACATTGTAAAAACTAACCACTTTACTCTCCTTTTTATTCTCTTCTTAATCAGGCCCAGGTGAGGTTTGAACTCACCACTCCTGGTCTGTAGGACCAGCGCTTTACCAACTGAGATAGGGGACCCAGCTTGCATTACTGTTAAACCTATTTTAAAAAGTCTAAATGCAACAGGGAGACTAGGCAGGGTGGCTCATGCCTGTAATCCCAGCAGTTTGGGAGGCTGAGGCAGAAAGATCATTTGCGGTCAGGAGTTCAAGACCAGCCTAGGCAATATAGACCAGTTTCTACAAACACTAAACGATAAATAAATAAATAAGCCAGGTGTGGCGACATGTGCCTGTTGTGCTAGCTACTCAGGAAAGATCCTCGAGCTCAGGAGTCAAGGTTACAGTGAGCTATGTGATCATGCCAGTGCACTCCAGCCTGGGCAACAGAGGGAGATCCTGTCTCTAAAATTAAGTAAGCAAATACATAAATGAGGCCAGGAGTTTAAGGCTGCATTGGGTTATGATAACACACCTGCACTCTAGGCCCGTCACCAGGGTGAGATCCTGGACAGAGAGAGAGAGAAAGAGAGAGAGAGAGAGAAATAAAAAGGAAGAGAAGGGAAGGGAGTGGAGATCACGGGGGGGTAGGGGGAGCCCACGAGATGAGAGTGGAGCACCAACCTTGCCTTTCCATGCTTTACCTCCATGACCTGGCACTACTCATGCAACGTCCCCTCCCTGAGCTACCACTCTGAGCCTCCACTCAGTGAGCGTTTAAGATCTAAATAATAGGCCGGGCGTGGTGGCTCACACCTGTAGTCCCAGCGCTGTGGGAGGCCAAGGCTGGTGGATTACCTGAGCTCAGAGGTTCGAGACCAATACAAACAACAATGAGGCAGAGTAAGACCCCGTCCCTACTAACATCAACAACAGCCAGACGTTGTGGTGGGTGTCGTGTAATCCCAGCTACTGGGAAGGCAAGGGGACAGAGCATAGCCAGAGGAAGAACATCTAAAAAAGGAAAATGAACACAACAAAAAAAAGTACTTCAAACGAATGAGCAAGCAAAAATAAAAAAAATTTTAAAAAAGATCTAAATAATAGGGCTGCTGTAGAGATGAAAAAATCAAGTGTGCTATGTACAGAAAAAAATACACTACATTGTTTCCAGTAATAAAACATGAAAAACAGCATAAATGTCCATCAAAAGAGAATGGATACGATAGTTAGTATATTCACAATTAAAATGATTATAACCTGAACTATAAAACTGTAAAATGACTATAAAATGAATGGGGCCTAATGTATCCAAAGTGATAAATTGGAAAACATGCTATTGAGCAGCATCTGGAGAATCAGGCTGCAGAATAATACATAGAGTTTGATGTAATTTATGTACATTTACAGACAGGCAAAGCAATGCTACATGTGATCCCTGATGCTCTATTGCAGGGTCAACAAACTGACTACGAGGCTAAATCCAACCTGCCAAGGACCACATTTGCCCTTCTGTTTTACTTATTTTCTACGGATGCTTTCTGAGCTGCAGGGGCAGAGAAGAGTCCTATAGTTGTAACACAGTCACACTGCGTGCAAAGCCTGAAATAGTCACCGTCTGTCCTAGGCAGAAAAGACTTGTGATTCTTATTTTAACCATAGATGGGGCATGTTCAGAATAGTGGTGCCAAGTGTGAGTGGTTGGGTGCAGAGGGAGAGTCCATGGCACCTGCGATGCTGTCCTCCTTAATCTGGGTAATAAATACGAGGAAGTTGATTATATTGCTTTATTTTTTGCACTTTGAAAATATTTCACAATGAAAAAAAAAAAATGGAATGAAATTATACATGTGGAAAGCTTCTTCATCTGTAAAGGTATGCAAGTTCATGCAGGGGTCGTCTCTTGCCCTCCCCACATATAAATTCTCAAGTCACATTCCACAAGAGGAGTCAGGGACTGACCCCACCAATATATCTATGTTTATATGGGACAACAGAATACACAAAAACAAAACAGAGATGAGCTCAGTCCCTGACCCCCTACGTTGGTATACTATTTAAAGGTTGGAGGAGAAAGTAATTCCTTCTCATAAAATATTGGTGGAACTTTGCTGTGGAAGATATTGGAAAATTTGAGTGATGCAATAAAATCTGTACTTAAGAAGAATATTTTAATGAGAAGGTGGAAGAGGGGAGGGGAAAGGAGTAAAAAAAGAAAGAGAAAATTTCAGGAAATTGTTGCTGAGATAAGAGGATCATGGTGGGTACCAGCGTGGCATTTGTAGAGATGGTAAGGAAGGAGCTTCAGTACGGCATACGCGAAGAAAGACCAAGAAGAGAAAGAATTCTCATGATGCAAAGCTTAAGCCTTGGGTAATGGTGCAAGCAGGGACAAAATGTTTATTTTACTTTAGGTGTATTTTTATCATGCTGTAACCTAAGTCTTAATTTCAGGATCCAGGAGTAATTTCAGAAATGGTATGCGCTATTTGTTTTTATTGTGATAAGACACATAGTTGCTGGTGGCTTGGACTCCAACTTGCTGGTTATCAATATTTACTTGTTTAGATACTATGTGTCACAGGACGTTCACGCAAATGGCATCTGTGATTTAGCATAACCATTTGCATATGGAGACCTAGGAAAAGCACTGGTCCAATAAAACAGCTTGGACTCTGATTCGGAGAACTCCTAGCTCTTGAGAGATAAGGATAAAAGCCAATTACATGTGGTAGTTCACTGTGAACACTTCCCACACAAAAATATCACCCTTAGTAACTTTGTCTCCATGACCTCATTTGTTGAAGGCAAAACAAACTTTATTGGATATTAATATAATTCATTTTGAGGGCCAGCGAGGTGGTTCACACCTACAATCCTAGTACTCTGGGAGGCCAAAGTGGGTGGATTGCTTGATCTCAGGAGTGTGAGGCCAGGCTGAGCAAGAGCAAGACCTCATCTCTATTAAAACATAGAAAAATTAGTCAGTCATGATGGCTGGCGCCTGCAGTCCCAGCTACCAGGAAGGCTAATGCAAAAGAATTGCTTGAGCCCAAGAGTTTGAGGTTGCTGTGAGCTAAGATGATGCCATGCACTCCACTCAGGGTGACAGAATGAGACTCTGTCTCAAAAATGAATGAATAACTGAATTAATTAATTAAAACATAATTCATTTTTAAAGAGCAGAAAGAAATCAAAATTTTTCTAATCATCATCACTGATTTTTTTCTAGGGCAAAAATACAGATTTAGAGTAAATAGATCCTTCCTGAAGTCTAAAGAGATATAAAGGACAATTATGGCCAGTATTGACCATAGGCCAAGCAGGGTGGCCTTGGGGCAGCATGGCCATTGGATCTCATCATTCTGAAGATGGTGCCAATGAGAGTCAAATAGTCGTTGCTACTATCTTAGTAACCACCACATATTTCCTATGATAGATTAAAAGAATACCTACCATTTTATGAGTAGGCAATCTCCTTTGATGTTATCTCAGTTCATTTATAATGAATCAAGCAGGTATTAATATAAATGTCTCAAAGAGATTAAGCCACCTTTTCCCAGTTATCCACAAATAAGCAGCAGAGTGGGGATGTAAACCCCTCTAAATCCATGCTCTGTCATGCAGCTCGCCCCCTGAAACTGCCCCCAGCCACCTACCTCCCCAGTGAGGGTGAGTTGGCAGTCCTGGAAGATCGCTCCTGCTTGAGGCATTCAACAGCGCACAAATCAATCAAGTAAGCCAGTATAAGGTTTACCAGTAGTATTATTTTGTTTCTTCTCACAGTCCTTTTGCTTTTTCTAAGTCTCCATCTCAAGGTATACTTCCTTCGGATGTCATGCATCAAAAATACCTGAGTCAAGTGGACCTAGCAGAGACCTCCACAGATACTGAAGCCTCTCTGCTCTCTATAAGTCACACAAATGTGCTCAAACCACAGCTGACCTTTATTTCCAAGTAGGTATAGAAGAAGCACTGGAATTGGGGTCCCCAGGGCCCGGAACTTGAGAGTGGAGACCTCCTTCCATTTATATCCTGAAGCTTCCCTTGCCTCACTTTAGGCCCAGCCTTGCTTGAGTAGCACAAATCGGCAGTAGATTTCCATAGCGCTGAGCACCTTTGGCCCTGGCATTGGACCATCAGCTCCAGAAGAGCTTACCTTGGCTCTTCAATGCCTAGCACACTGCCAGGCACATATTAGACACAGAATAAAGACTTATGAATTGATTGAATAAACAGATGGTGAATAAATAAACAGACAAATGGACTGCTCAAAAATGAATGAATAATATCCCTTACTAGATAAGCACCTTCAGAATCAGGCCCCAGAGGATGGAGGTTAGTGAAGAGAGGGATAGAAGCACAATGCGGGGTGGCACCTGTGGCTCAAAGGAATAGGGCACCGGCCCCATATGCCAGAGGTGGCAGGTTCAAAAACCCAGCCCTGGCCAAAAACTGAAAAAAAAAAAAAAAATCTAGGTGACTTTTGGTCGGTGCCTGTGGCTCAGTGAGTAGGGCACCGGCCTCATATAGCAAGGGTGGCAGGTTTGAACCTACCCCCAGCCAAACTGCAAAAAGAGGCGCAATGCACCTGAGAGCTGAAGAAGGTTGGTTTGGGTTTTGTTGTTACATACATAACCTGGCAATGAAGTCTGCTTCCCCAGAAGGTAGACTAATTAGTGAACTGTACCCCATTGGAAATCTCATAAGCAGTGAGCCTCCACGTGTCCCCATGAGAGCTACTTTATACATGAATTAAGGGGGACATTTGAACTGAGATGTGAAGAATAGGAAGAAGTAAGCCACACTAGGGGGCAAGCAGTCCAGGCAGAGTGGTCAGCAGTGGCTAAGGGCCCACACTTGGGTGTAGAGCAGTGGTTCTCAACCTTCCTAATGCTGTGACCCTTTAATACAATTCCTCATGTTGTGGTGACCCCCAACCATAAAATTATTTTCATTGCTACTTCATAGCTGTAATTTTGCTACTGTTATGAATTATAATGTAAATATCTGATATGCAGGATGCATTTTCATTGGTCTCAACCCACAGTTTGAGAACCGCTGATATAGAGGAACACGCCTGAGCCCAGTGAGGCTGGATGTGAGTGAGCTAAGGGGACATTATGGGAGATAAGGTTCAAGAGTAGGCAGCCCTAGTATAGCCTGGGGCCAGGTAAGAAATTTTGGTTTTATTCTAAATGGAAGTCATTGGTGGGTGGTAAGCAGGACTGTGCCTAAGAAAATAAGGGAAGTCTTTCTGAGGGTGAAGGCTTGATTCTTGAACTTGGGTGTTAGACTAGAAAAAGGCTTGTAGCCAGAATGCCGTGCTCTGAGCAACCATAAAGATTTCTCTATGCTGTAGCTGGTAGATTCACCTCAAATCAGCAGAAGCAGCATGTCCTATTTAAGAAATTATGTCAGGAAAGTTCTTTAGGGGGTAAAAAAAATTCATGTCAGGCTGTACTTAGAGGGTAAAAATAAAGACTTCCATTTTGGATCATTCTTAAAAATAAGTCTTGAAGAATTATAAAATGGTGTAGTGCCCATAGCTCAGTGGGTAGGGCACTGGCCACATATACTGAGGCTGGCAGGTTCAAACCCAGCCATCTAAAACAACAGTGCAACTGCAACAACAACAACAAATAGCCAGGTGCTATGGCTTGCGCCTGTAGTCCCAGCTACTTGGGAGGCTGAGGCAAGAGAATCGCTTAAGCCCAAGAGTTTAAGGTTGCTGTGAGCTGTGATGCTACAGCACTCTATTTAGGGTGACAGCCTGAGACTTTGTCTAAAAAAAGAAAATAAGAAAGAAAAAAAAATTATAAAATGAATTGATGAAAATGTATTTATGATCTTTGTGAACTTGGAAATTGAGAAGAACTTATGAAATCAGAAAGACATAAGAAAAAAATAAATTTGACAACATTAAAATGTCAGACAGAAATTAAGACACCACAAGCAAAGCTAAATAAAAACACTGGAAGAAAATATTTATAACCTACATAAAAGCCAAACTATTAGTATAAACAATATGTAAATAATTCCTACAAATAAAAATAGGATAAACAATTCAAGAAACTGGCAAATGAAATAGAAAATTCACCAAAGTGGAAACACAGTGGCCAAAAAACACAGAAAACATCTGACACTAATTAATAATTGAGAAATGCAAAATTAATATAACTAGGTATCATGTTCACCTATCAGATCATCAAAAAAAATTTAAGTTTAATAAGGTGTAATATTCAAAGCTGGGGAAAGTATATGGAAATTTGGATTCTCATATATTATTAATGGGGGCATAGGATTTAGTCTTATGGAGGGCTCTTCAGCAATGTGTATTAAAATAAAATGTAATTCTAATTTTTAGGTGTCTTTTCTGGTGAAATACTTGTCCATAGGCACAAGGATGTCTGTTTCAGCATTGCTTCCAATGCTGAAAAAGTGGATACCCCCTAACTGACCATCAACATTGAAATGGCTAAATAATCTGTGCTTTATAGTATCAAGTATTAGGTAATGGCTAAAAAGGATAGAAGTGTTGTTATATGTATTAACATTAACAGAGTGAAGTGGAATAGCGCAGGCAGAAGAACAAAAAAGATTTCAGACATAGTTATAAAGCTGTCCCTTTTATTAAGATAAGTATATTAAGGTATACCAATCTGTAGATAAGTGTATTACCCCATCTTCTTCCATTCTGCAAATTATACAATTGGAAGCCACACGCAGGCATATTTAGATTTTCTAGGAGGGATGGGTTTGTTTTGTTTTTTAAAACATTTTTAAGATTGTACAGCATTTTTGAGCTTCAGTGACAATTATAAACCTCTCTTTAGGAAAAACATATGTAAAACACACAGAGTTTTTAAATTAATAAACGTTTAAGAGCAGTTTTAAGTTCATGGCAAAATTTAACAGAAAATACAGTTTCCTGATACCCTCTCCTTCCACACGTGCACAACCTCCCCTTACTATCAAGATCCGGGAGCAGAAGGGTACATTTTTACCATTTGTGAACCTACATTGAACATCATTATTGCCCAAAGACCACAGTTTACCTTAGGGTTCACTTACGGTCTTGTATATTCTATGAAATTTGACAAATGTATAGTAACAGATATCCACCATTGTAGTATCAAATAGAATGGTTTCACTCCCCTAAAAATCCACTACAAAATGCATAGTTTTAAAATCTAGTCTCAGAGGATCCCTGCCCTCCTGAAGCCCAGTTAGGCTTGGCCTCAGATTCAGAGAGTAGACACCAAGAGAGCAAGGATCTTCTAGGCATCCACTTGGGAATGACCTTTCTTTCTTGCACCCTGCCCTCCCAACCCTGAACCACAACCAGCTTTGGCTCCCTGAGCCCCATGGTGGTGTGGACTTCAGGCTTCCATCTCTGTCTACAAGTGGCCACAGATAGTTCTTCACTCAATAATGGACAGTCTCAGCCTCAGAACAGTGGGCTTTCCTCTGACCAGGCCCTCCAGAGGGCTACTTTCTCCAGGAAAAGTAAATTATTTACCACGTCTTTCAGATAACCATGGTCAATACATGTGCAGGACTTGAGAATACAGGGCTATCCCATCTCTCTTTTTCTTTGAATGAATGACACTCACTAAAGTTTAAGAAACCCAAGTTATCTCAGGCTTGTTGGGCCAAGGAAAAGATCATCTAAATGCATTTGAAATGGGAACCAAAATCTCCACGTTTTATTAGAAGTTTTATCTTAAAAAATGAAAATCAATAGAAATGTATTTCACATTCATACATATTCATTATAATCACTCTGTCATTTCTTAGGCCTAATAAAGAATATAAACTGTGTTACTTTTTTTCCTGTATAAGATTTGCGATTTTACATGACAACCAACAACCAATTCCCTTTCTTTGGTGTTGTATCAACTCACATTTATGAAGAGGAGAGAATATAAGAATAGCAGCCCAGGTGGCTCATACCTGCAATCCTAGCACTCTAGGAGGCCGAGGAGGGTGGACTGCTTGAGCTCAAGAGTTGGAGACCAGCCTGAGCAAGAATGAGACTCCGTCTCTAAAAATAGGGGAGCATTATGGCAGGGACCTGTAGTCCCAGCCACTTGGAGGCTGAAGCAAGAGGATTGCTCGAGCCCAGGAGTTTGAGGTTGCTGTGAGCTATGATGCTACAGCACTCTACCCAGGGGGACAAAGTGAGACTTCATCTAAAAAAAAAAAAAAAAAAATAGAGAATAGCAGACATTCCTTTATAGGCAACATTGGAAAGGAGCAAACTGAGGGAGAAAATAACTCACCATGGAGAGCAAAGGGGTTGGGAGATTCCAGAGCAAACACAGAAATGGGAAGGAAGAAAGACGGTGACTACTTCTATGTAATGAGTCTTTCTGCCTCTTCACGCAGCATGGTGACTAAGGACGCTCACATAGCAATGCCTTTTAGCTACATCTCCACTGGGAGAAAATACAAGGACAATAAGAAATACTGGGGTGACAATTGTTCCTACTTCTTTTAACCCCTTCGTGATCTATGATGCCAGGATTTAAAGCAAAGAGAAAACACTCCCTATCAAGAAAAGAACCTTCTTTCCATCCTTTGTGCAGCCACCTAATAACAATGTGACCGTTTGAAAATCTGTCTCATTATGACATGCGCATCGTGCGTTCTGGCGCCATCGTCACCTGCAGATAGTGAGCCACAGCGGCCCTGAGCTCCCCAGGGACGGCTCCAATCACAGCACTACGGAGGGTTTACTGTGGTCTTTAATGAAGATGCTGATAACTAGAGTGTCCACTCAGCTATCCTGGACTGACCCCTGGGTTAAAACAAACAGTGCTATTAACTTTCCACTTCTGCAGCTGAGGCAGTCATTAGAAAATGCTCCAAGCATGAAGTTTGAGGAATCTTCAGGACAGTTCTAGGGTTTAACAAATCACCTCTGTCAAGCTGGAATGCCGGCCTGCTGGTCCGCCTGCCCCCTGTCTTTCCCGATTTCAAGTTTTTCCAGCCTCCAGCAATATCGGGGTATCCAGGAAGGGGCTTTTGGAGTCAGAAAGACCTAATCTCAAATTCAGGTCCTATAACCCCAGCACTTTGGGAGGGTGAGGCAGGAGGATCTCTTGAAGCCAGGAGTTCAAGACCAGCCTAGGCAATGTAGCAAGATCCCCTCTCTACAAAAAATTTAGGAAATCAGCCAGGAGTGGTGGCACATGCCTATAGTCCCAGTTACTTGGGAAGCTGAGGCAGGAGAATCACTTGAACCTAGGAATTCAAGGTCACAGTGAGCTAGGATGCATCCTGGACAATAGAGAAAGAAGGAAGGAAGAGAGAGAGAGAGAAGGGAGGGAGGGAGTCACAAGAATGCAGAGGGGGGAGAATCCAGTGCACTCAACACTAACATGAAACCGATATATAGACAACTACAGGCCCACATGAAAGAAAAACACACAGTCTAGCGAGGGGTGGAGGAAGAGGAGGGTGATGGGCGGAATCCCCCTAATGTGCACAATGTGAAGGTGTTCAGCACGCCCCCTAGGTGAAGGGCTCAACTACAGTGTGAACATGACCTTAGAAATGAAAAAACAATGCAACCTAAACATTTCTACGCTCATATCAATCTGAAATAGAAAATAATTAAAACAATTAAATAAATATTTTGCATAATTCTTTTAAAAAAGACAGAGAAAATTCATGTCATGGTACTTGTCCTCTTTGAGGCTCAGTTTCCTCACCTGTAAAGTGAGTATAAGAAAAAATCCCAAGCAGGACTGTCAGGAGAAGGAAGCTGGTGACTTAAGTAAAGCCTGGGACATATGACTAGATATGGAATAACACTGAGCTGCACCACACCCTCACACACACATACACACCCCTCACACTCACACCCCTCACACTCACATACTCCCCTCACACTCACACCCCTCACACTCACATACTCATACACACCCTCACACACACACACACCCCCCTCACACTCACACCCCTCACACTCACATACTCATACACACCCTCACACACACACACCCCTCACACTCACCCCTCACACTCACATACTCATACACACCCTCACACACACACACACACCCCTCACACTCACCCCTCACACTCACATACTCATACACACCCTCACACACACATACACACCCCTCACACTCACATACTCATACACACCCTCACACACACACCCTCACACACTCACCCCTCACACTCACATACTCATACACACCCTCACACACACACCCACCCCT